>CM076577.1:8653668-8931413 GCA_034641835.2 Pinus albicaulis
GCTTAGAGATGTGACAGTGTTAAGGGGATTTCTGGGCATTTTCACTTACTACAGGAAGTTCATCAAGGGCTTCTCACAATTGGAAGCACCCCTCACATATTTGACCAAGAAGGGGTTTTTTCATGGACATATGGAGCTCAGGAAGCCTTTGATTGCCTCAAGGAGGTGATGAGTAGTTTCCCGGTTTTGGCACTTCCAGATTTCACACATTCGTTCACCTTGGAGTGTGATGCATCAGGTGAAGGGATTGGATTCGTCTAGTCCCAAGAGGGGCACCCCATTTCTTTTGAGAGCAGGAACCTCTTACCCAATGAGAGGTTGTATTCAATATATGACAAGGAAATGTTTTCCAACATGCATGCATTGGCTAAATTCAGGCAATATTTGGTGGGGAACATATTCTGGGTGAAGAAAGATCACAATAGTATTCGCCACTTCATGGGGCAACATGACCTTAATGATAGACAACAAAGATGGGTTATTAAGGTGTAGGCATACAATTTTGATATTGAGTGTGTGCGGGGAAAGCATAATGTGGTGGTCGATGCACTATTTAGGAAACCTGTATTACTTTCACTCATGAGAATTAGCCATGACTAGAAGGCACAGTTATTAGTAGAGTACTCCAAGGATCGTCATGCATGTGAGATCCTAGAGGGAATTCATGCATATGAGCGCTGTCAGGTGATGGCGGGGGTTATCTATTATAAGGGATGCATATTTCTAGTTCCAGGCTCGCATTTGCGAGAGCGAGTACTTCATGTAGCTCACGATTCTCCACTGTCAGGGCATCAAGGGTTCAGGAAGACATATATGGTTTTGCGAGAGTGCTTCACCTGGAAGGGCCTTAAGGGAGATTTTTTGAGATATATATAGGAGTGTGAGGCCTATCAGCAAAATAAGGGAGAGTTGACACATCCGACAAGGTTATTGTCGCCTCTTCCCATTCCAGACGGGAAATGGGAGAGCATTTCCATGGCTATTATCACAGGACTTCCCACAATGCAGGGTAAGGGTTGTATTTATGTAGTGGTCGACAAACTGACCAAATATGCACATTTATTTGTTATTCTGACTTGGTACTCAGCGTCTTAAGTAGCTGAGTTGTTCTCAAGGGGTTTTTTCCGCTTGCATGGACTCCCTAAGACCATAGACAGTGATAGAGACAAAAAATTCATTGGGGGATTCTGGCAGTGTCTTTTCATATTGGTGGGCACAGAGCTCACTCCGAGCACTAGTTACCACCCACAGACACATGGTCAGAATGAGAGGGTGAACAAGTGGCTAGAGGGGTATTTGTGGAACTATGTGACTGGACAACATAAGGCATGGATTCGTTGGTTGACTTAGGAGAATATTTCTACAACACTACGCATCATATGTCCATCGGTATGACTCCTTTCTGTGCTTTATATGGTTATGACATTTTGTCTTTTTTTGACATTTTTTTTGGAGATAGTCGCCCCCCCAAGGAAAAATATTGGATCTGAGAGAGCCAAGATATCTACAAGGCTCTTAAGGATAATTGGATAACAGCTCAGAATCGGAAAAATTTATATCCTGACCGACAGCGGGTGGAGAGACATTTTGAAAAGGGGGACTTGGTGTTCCTACTCTTGCAGCCATACCAACAATCCACTTTGAAACAGAAGGGGGCCAAGAAGCTATAACCTTGGTTTTATGGGTCTTATAGGGTGACCAGGAGGGTCAGAGAGGTAGCTTATGAGTTGGAGCTACCACCAGGAAGCAAAATCCACAATATATTTCATGTTGAATGCCTCAAGAGATTGTTGGGGAAGCATATCACAATCGTTGTGGAGCTGCCTCTGCTTGATGATGAGGGGCATCTGGTTTTAGAACCGAAGGCTATTCTAGATACTAGAGAGAGGAAGCTCAGGAGCAGAATGATCAAGGAGTATTTGGTGCATTGGAAGAGCTTACTGGATGAATATTCCACTTGGAAGGGTGAAGACATATTGGAGCATCTAGCACTTAAGTTTCTTGGGGACAAGAAAAATTTGGGAGGGGAGGACCGTAATGTCGCTTCCTAAATTATTTTGTCGCAAGATTTATTATTATGTAGTGAGGGCCAATTTTGGTGATGTCGGGGCCCATTTGATATTTCTTTAGAAGGCTTAGGAGTTAGAAGTTAGTAATTTCATGTTATGTTATTTTATTTGTGGTACATAGGGACCACCCACTCATGAAATACGCATACCCTTAATAGTTGGTTCGAAAAGCATGAGTGTGAACAAGGTATGGAGGGAAAAGGCAAGAAAAATGCCCAACAAAGATTATAAAAGGAAGAATGCTCATTTCATTTTGTAGATTTGGATAATAGATTTTGATCTCAGTTGCTCGAGCTACTTAGCCGAGTCACTTTTTGTTTAGCAAGAGTTTTCCGAGCAGATAATTCACCCATTCTTCGGGGGACTTTGAGTGCCACCCTAGTTTGGTTTCCCATTTCATCTGAGAGAGTTTCACTGTGATATATTCAGCTTCTCCATTTAGTTGCCCCAGCAGTGCATATTTCTGGAGGATGCAGTGATAGTCTAGGAGGATACAGTTGTGTTCTTGTGTCGTTGTTGTTGGTTGCAAGGTTCATTAGCTTACGAGATCTATATGCAAACCTAGCTTCCTTAGTTATTAATGTATAGGAGAACCTCCAAAGGCTTACATTGATAGTTTATTTCCAGAGCAGCATGGAAATCTCTGGGCCAGCGCAGAGGAGGAGAGTTGAGCACAGTCGTGGGAGAGTTCTTCAGCCTTTTGAACTTTTAGTTGTTGAGGGAGATAGAGGAAGGATAGGAGGGATTATTTGCTACATACTTGGACGGATGTTGAGTATGTCGCTGATGATTCTATAGATAACGTATTCAGAAGCTACTGGGAGAGTGTAGGACTTATTGGGGTAAATTTTGGATGGTTGTGATTTGGAAAAACCATTTCTGGTGTTTGGTCGGATTGGGTTGAGGAGTCCAGAGTTAATTTTGGAGAATTTTCTTAACACCAGAAGTGGGGTTTCCAACCATCCCATTGCAGCAACTAGTACAGTTTCACTAGGACAATGCAAAGCATCAACTACACATTTTTCTGGGTATTTTTATTTCATTTGGGTTTTGCTCAGCTTGTTAAAAAGGTGATCCCAATTGCATTTCTTCTATATATTTGTACTCTTGCCCATTTCTATAATAAAATGGCTAAGTTGTTTCCATATTTCATGTCTTTATGAGTATTTACTGCAATTTTTGAAATTTCCATGGTGTTAATTTATGCCTTTCTACAATAGCATTATTTTTCCTATTTTGGAATACTACAACCTGCGCAGGAATTTACTGGCAGCTTATGTGCACTTGCATAGATTAAGAATTTGGGGAGAATTTAAGTTGGGATTTGGTTGGTGATTGAGGGGAGAAATTCACAGGAGTTAGGGAGGATTTCTTGGATGTAGATTTGGGCCTAATTCAGCAGCATCTAAATTGTGGGGTTTTTTCTGGCCAAATTAAGCATTTTTCACTTGATGGGAGTCACCAGGGGTCAGTGGATTCAACCCAAACCCTTTTTGGGTTTTTGTGGGTTTTGTGAGAGGAGGATAAGATTAATTTTGCATAATTTTATGAGCACTTCTGAGGGTAGAATTCCTATTTTAATCTAGTAGCTAGCAACAGAAATTGTTAGATAAGGGTGTAGTTTACCCCGAGACCATTTCCACCTCTTCGGTCCATGAGATATTTTTGGGTTCATTGAGCTAATGGAGTAATGCATGTGGCTAATTTTTCAGAATTTTTGGAGCAGTTTGGAGGGCTAAAGCCACAGTTCCTTTCCATCGGCAACAACAATTTTTCTGGGGACGCAGATTTGGTAGCAGAGCCATCTCCATCATTTGGGTACCATCATATTCACCTGGGACACCCTCCCATGTATCAAGGATGATACAAACATCCTATGGGCCTCAAATGAGCTGCCAAACTTTGCATATATTGCTAAGTTGGTTGGGGGCACCAATGGTACAAGTGCATCATCTCACATATAATGTGGGGCAATGAACAAGTTGTTGAAGGTGTTGAGGTTTCCCATGGCATGAGACAATGCTCTGTCACATGAAGGAAACCTGTGGCTCTCAACACTTCCCCTACAAGTGTCAATATGATCCTCTGGTGGGCTTGCGCCCTAGTTAAGTTGTACAGACCATGATGAAACCACTTGCCAATACTGTATAAGATCTGATGTGTCTCATCTCCTCAAGGTACAATAATTCATTAGTGCATCGAAGTGAATAAATATTATTAGTCAAGGCACAAATGAGACTTCATAGTGGGTTTCCCTTCCAAATTTGGGGCTTTGATCATGTAATGATGTTACCTCGCTAGGTAGGAATGGTTAATAAACAACTCTATTAGGTGTTCCGAACCCCTAAAGGGAAATACATGTCCAAGGTACATCCTTCAAATGGTAAGTGTCATATGAATAATGATGAGGTGGATTGGGACACAAGTGTTGAGAAATTAAGTCGTTTAATTCAATTTCTCTTTCATGATAATTACTTGTGATTTCGTTATGCTTCTTTCACTTAGATCTTATCTTCATTATATTATTATGTTTTCATCAAGTCAATTATCAAATGCACAAGAGACAAAAATATTTAGGCTTTCAAGCCAGGGCCAAAACCTCTCCCTCTTAGAGAGGAAAACCCGATAATCATTCTTCTTATAGATCATCAATTGACGAGTACCAAGACCATGACACAAACCCTAGACATCAATGTATCTCCAATACCCTTTTCAATTCTCTTCTATTTTATCTCTCCTTTCTGCACTACACTACACCAACACTAGGAAAGCTCGGTTCCTAACCCTAACCAATGAGCTCATTTTTCTGCCCTTCTTTGATTTAGCCTCAGTCTCCTAGATACCTTTCTTTGATCTTATTCCTATACCCTTGATCCCATGACAGATATCTCTTTGCTGCAATTATCCTTGTTCAAACTGAGTATATGTATCGGAGCATATGAACTCAATTCAGAGGCTAGCACTGCCTCTCCTCTGAAACGATCGTAGTCTTTCATTCTCGCATTCTATGGTAGACTTATCCTCCTTCTCGCATCCCATTGTAGCCTCTTTCCTTTACTGTGTATCCTCTCCTTACACATTTCAATTTCGATCACTTTTGCAAACCTTGACTGATAGGTTTAGTCCCAAGACAGGGCCTCCCTTCATTCTTGGGACAACTTCCTTTCTTTGTTGTAGTATATTCATCCTTCGCACCAAGAACATAGACCTTATCCTTGCAATCCATCACAGAACTTGTCCGAATTGTTCTCTCAAAATGAGGCCGAAATCCCTCTATATATAGGGACTGTCTCATTGCCTCTAGGCCAACATGATCTAGTGTGTAGGGCGACATGTTCTAGTGTGTAGGCCGACATAAACAAGGTTGGATCTCCAACATATTTTAGCTGGATTCTTTGGAGCATCTTGACAAGGTCATGGAGCATACATTTTACATCAATATTTTTCCTTTACACAAGTGTACAACACTTCATATACATGACTCTAAATGACATTTATGACAAGATTACAAACTCCTAACGACATCAAGAAGAAGTCTTTGACCTATAATAAAAAATCCTTGCTCATGAAACCCATGAAGCAAACATTACAAAATACATTTTATTATCTTTTTCTTCTTCATTACATAAATTCATAATTACAAGTCATTATGAAGACCGAACCTAGTTACACTTTTTAACACTCCCTCTTAATTAGGGAGCTATTCATAATGGTACATGGTCACTCACAATTTGAAGAATCTCACAAGAAGAATCTAATTGGTAATCCCATCTGTATAGCATCATATTAACCAACATTGTCATAGTGCAAGGACTTGACTAACAACTCCATCTCCCCACGAGATCTTTGAGCTACAATGTTGGAGAGACCAATGATGAGTAGGCACCCTCATCATTGTCTCTCTTGGATCATATCCCACCCAGGTACATTCAGGATATGTCCTCCAGGACTATTCTTACTGTTGGATTCCCAGTACTCAAAGAATATTTGTCCTTCCACAACTACTCTTTCCTTGGATGCCCTAATACATCCCCAAAAGAGTATCGAATGCTAGATGATTACCCAATCCTCCATTCTGTCTTCCCAGGTGAAGACCAGAATGACGTGTCTATCTCTCCCTCCTTAACTAGGGAATACATATTCCACAAAGGAATGTACTCATTCCTATACAAGGAATGTACCGAAGATCCCTCTCGGCTTAGGAATTACCAAGTTTCTTCCAAGTAAGAAACTTATTACCAGGCTACCTCTTAATTAGGGATCTACATCAGCAATGATGAAAATACCCAGCTGCTCATGATGAACTCCTTTATTCAATGTCATGAATTTCTTTGTTGAGGAGTCTTCATCTTTGGGCTCTCTTTATATGGCACAAATCATCCATCACTTTCTTCCAAAAGTCATGTCTTCTATCAGAAAGTGATCCATCAATCTTCTCATATGGTATAGCTTCATTCCGTGATGCTTTCTTTCGAACCATACTTCTTCCAAGGATCTTTCATCATGCCATATGGTTATCAACTTGTGGAAGGTATATGCTTCACTTTGGCAGCCCTGCATAAGCTCATCAAATATTATTTAATTTTAAATATGAAATTTTAAATCAAAATTTACCTTAGTGATGATCTTTCACCATGAAATATTTATGTAGGTAGCGACATCCTTCGTTACAGATCGGCACATCTCCTAAAGATATGTATTTTCAAGGGTCTCTATTCTTTACAGACTTCTATCAGAATCTACATATCTTCCCAGGAGATCTCCTAGCCAAGTCTTCTTGGCTTCCTTGGATGTTGACTACTTTTGATCATGGTTGCACTTCTCACGATCTCTTCCTTTCTTTCTCCACACAATTTTATTTCATTCCCAGGAGCTTCCAATATTCAGTTCCTTGATTGTGTACAACCACCTCATATTTTATATGAGGAAATATTATGTTGATTTCATTTGGTGTGGATCATGCCTTTTGGCAACCTATGCATCGGAGGAAATTCTATTTTTTATCATACTTCTAAAGGTAGAAGTATACTAAATGCAACCATATGAAATGACTTCATAGCATCCAGTGTCAGCATATATATACATGTACCTCATTCTTTTTATTTTGAGTCATTCTGCAACAAATTTCCTTAGAATTAAAAGTTTCATTCTCTTGACCCACTTCATCAATATGTCATCACATCCTAATCCTAAAATTCTGCAAGTTATAATTCTTGATGAAACTTTTTTCTTTCTTTCTAACTATTGAATCCAAAGAAGATCCCATTATAAAATGTCAACACTTGTTTCCATATTGATTACTGAATGATGACCCTTGATCTAGATGACTGCCTTTCAGTGAGGTTCCCAGGAGTCACTATTTCCTTAGCATGGTTATCAATGTGTTACAAACATCCTCCTATGATGAGTGTTCCTCCTTCAATGCTTCCATCATGATGCCAATTCTAAAGTGATTTATCTCTCTGATATACAATTATTCCTAACATATTATTTTTACAACCAACAAATACCTATTAAAGAGGAAGATGATCTCAATCATAATAGATATATTACACTTCTTCTTTCTTAGGTTTCTTTGAATCTGGTTCTTCCATTTCTCTGACGATATGGGCTTCTTCCTTTTTCCTCTTTTCCTTATTATATTTGGGACAATATTTCTTATAGTGCCCAATTTCATTACATCCATAGCATCGTATCTTATCCATGTTTCTTCTTTTCTTCTAAGGACCAATGTTATGAATATAATTCATAACAAATAAATAAAGAAAAATAAATGTAAATACTAAATAGTCAATGTTAAGTAGTCATTAGTTGAGTGAAAAAGCATGTCTAAAAGACATGCCCAATCATGAAATGACACCTACCTAGGTATATAATTAGGGCCTCATTGTAACATTCATTCATCACTTGTACATTTTTCTTATTAATAAAATATTATTATAAATACATTTTGTGTATTTTACAATTAAAGCCAACAAGCCTACAGTTGTGTTGCTTCAGTGGTATCAGATCCATGTCGCACAATATAATCTTGCGAGCCTTTGAACATTGTTTACCACACAATATGCCATTAGATGTACATCCCAAAGGCATTGAGAAGTTTAGTAAAATTCAAGAAAAACTTCAGCAATTAGAAAAATCATGTGCAGAAGTTACAACATGCTTTAAGAAAGTTATGCGTAAATCCATAATAAGGAAGAAGATGTTGATCAAAATGATAAATATCAAAAATATATCAATCAAGATGGTGGAGAAGATAAAGAAGTAGATGATTATGATGAAGCCGATATAGATCAATATTTGGATTCGTATGAAGATGATGTGGATGAGGACAATCTTGAGAAACAAGAAGATGAAAAATATCGTAACAATGAAGAATGTTATAAAATGGAAAATGTTGAACATGTTGAATCAAGATCTTCTCAAGGTGACGTGGATGATAATCAAAATGGTTATATGACAACTGAAGGTGAAGAATTTCTTGGCAAAGATGACAAAATGTTTAGAAGCATTGATCACACTACCCATGAGCCAAGTTTTAATGAGAGGATTTATTTTGGTAAAAATATATATGGCTTCCCATCAGGAGGTTGCAGTTCCATTCAAAAGTACCTTTACTTCATAGGCTATTGCAAGGTTAGTACCTGTACCAGATGCTCTACGTATGACATCTCTCCATGTACAAAATCAGGTGGGAGTTCCTACTCAAACATATTTGGTGTCCCCTCGGCTATATACAATACCTTCCCAACGAGATGGAGTTCCATTCAAATCAACCTCCATTTCTGAGGTTGTTTAAAGATTCCAATCTCCATTACCTCTACCAAGTACTCTACAAACCTCATCAGTCCATGCACAGAATCAGATGAAA
This sequence comes from Pinus albicaulis, assembly GCA_034641835.2. NCBI lineage: Eukaryota > Viridiplantae > Streptophyta > Pinopsida > Pinales > Pinaceae > Pinus > Pinus albicaulis. Next base: position 8,662,609 of record CM076577.1, read on the forward strand.
CGTCCTTATACAATAGTGGGTTCTATCAAAATAGAAAGAATATCTCCCCAACCAGATGTAATTCCATATAAATTGTAGAAGTTATACAAACATATGTATATCAATGGATTCAATCTGATCTAACAATGTACTAAAGCTAGATACTGAATCGCTTCTACAAATCAATTTCAGAAATTAAACACAATCTCCAATCACATGAAGCAAAGAAAGAATAAAATCAAACCACAACACAAATAATTTCCTAGGGAAAGCTTGCTGCTCAAAACCCCTCTATATTATATTGTATATTAACCATGGAATCATGAAACAATTACAATGCACTCCTATCACAAGAGCCTCCTCCACTCTGCTAACTGTCTCACATTGTCTTGGACAAAATTGGCCAACACTTAGCCAATTCTCTACCTATAAACAGCATGCCTGCCTTTCACAATTCCTCATGAATGCAATCCCTATTGTTTAGGAATGTTGGCCTTCCTAAACTATGCAAGGATCATGGGCACTCCAATGGATTTCTGGTTGCATGCAAGCAACCTATTGATCACACAACTAATAGTTAACCTCCCCTTCACCTTTGTCTCAACTGGGTCTCCACTAGAACTGAAATGCATGCAGCGAATAATAGTAAATCATCAATTCCATGGTAGATCACTGATTGTGAATTAAATAATATTTAATTCACTTGATCTCTCACTAGTGCAACAAACAGTTACAACTAGTTCAACTGACTCTAACTCACCTAATTGAGTTAACTAATTACACATGCATTAAACTAATGCACCAACTGCAATTCGAACTCCATAACTAATAGAATTACTCTGTTGCCTTACCAACCACCCTTTACTCGAAATACATGAGCTAACTAATTTTATCACAATCAGTTAACTATTACAAGTGATCATGATATAAGATTACATTTTATTGTCCATTTTAATGAAGGGAAAAGTAAAATAAACACTGCACCAAATTTAGCACACACTAGCGTAGGTGCTGCTAGGACCTATTGGTCCCACACTAGTGTCGGTGCTACAATTTCTTGTTGGACTTCAACACTCCCTCTCAACAAGAAAGGGATTATCTGCAACCCTGATCCTGCCTCTATCGTATTCGAATTTGCTCTTGGCGAGCACCTTCATCGCAATATTTGCATCCTAATATTCCGTGGGAATGTAATGAAATAACATTATGCGCCTTTGAACAAAATCTCTGAGATGGTGGTACCAGATGTCTATGTGCTTGGACCTATCATGAAACACCAGATTAACCGAGACTGTAATGCAACTCTGGTTATCACAATGTATCACTGTCAGATCCATTTGAGAACCAAACAAACAAACTAGAATCTTTCTCATCTAGATGGCCTCACATGTAGCTTGAATTGCTGCCATGTACTCTGCCTCAGCTGAACTGAGTGCTACAGGTCACTACTTCCTGTTGTACCGAGAATCTTTTGTTGATCATATGCTGAAGATCCCTCCTGATGTGCTCTTTCTGTTTGATGGACTGCCTGCCCAATCTGCATATGTGAAGCCTTCAAGCTTCACTCTCTCTGTCTGTTTGTACCATAATCCATACTCTGTAGTGCCCCTGAGATATCTCAAGACATGATTCCCTGCCTTCCAAAAGAGCTTGGTCGGCTTAACCATAGCTTGACTCAACTGGTTAACTAAGTAGAAAATGTTTGGTCTGGTGTTCACTAAGTACATCAGTGAACCTACTAGCTGCTTGTAGACAGTAGCATCCACTACTTCTCCTGAAGTAACATCCTCTTTCCTCCAATTTCTTAGAATAGGAGTGTCCATGGGCTTACAACTCTCCATGTGAAACTTACCCAGTATTTCTTTGGCATACTTGCCTTGAGAAACAAAAATTTCACCATCCCGCTGCCATATTTCCAAACCAAGGAAATAGTGAAGGAGTCCCATGTCCTTCATTTCGAACAACCTTGCAAGATCCTCCTTGCATGAGTGTATCAGTTGCTCATCACCTCTCAAAATTATATCATCAACATAAAGTACAATAATCAAGAGCTTACCATCAACCACAATCTGATACAGGTTTCCATCTGCTTCACTTTTGGTGAAGCCCAACCCGGTGAAATAGTTGTCAATCTGAGTGTGCCAAGCACGAGGTGCTTGCTTCATCCCATACAGTGATATCTTGAGTCGACACATGCGACTCACTGTCAAAGATATCAAAACCTTCTAGCTGCTCTATGTACACTTCTTCCTCAATAACTCCATTGAGAAATGCAATTTTCACATCCATCTGATGAATGTGTCACCCCATCTACACTGAGAGTGCAAGGATAGATATAATGGAAGAGTACCTCGCGACTGGTGCGAAAGTCTCATTATAGTCGATCCCCTCAACTTGTGAGAATCCCCGGGCCACAAATCTAGCCTTGTACTTCTCCACACTCCCATCAGCAGCTTGTTTTACCTTGTAGATCCAACCACTGATTTTCCGACCGGTCTTGGGACAATCTCCCATGCACTGTTCTTGACGATGGAGTCAGACTCCTCTACCATACCATCAACCCAAATTGGTTGTTGCACTTCTTCCTGAAAGGAAGATGGTTCTGTCACAATACACTTGCTCATAAGAGCCATGTATCCATTAAACCTGTCTGGAGACTGTCTCTATTTGCGCAGTGAAGTATGGGCTCCTACATTCTCTGCTACATCAAGTCTCAATCTATCAGCTTCTGTGGTGCACCTTCTACCATTTATGGTGGATGGCTCTACATGAGCGTTTTCTTCCACTCCATGATCCTCCGCATGTGGCTGCTCCACATCATGAGGTTCATTTTTTGGAACCAAGCGTTCCTCCTCTGCATGAAAATCCAACTCCCTCTCAAGGGAAAATTGCATGGCTTTCTCTTCATCAAAATCTATATCCCGTCGCACAACAGTCATTCTGATGTTTGGTAAATACACTCGATAGTTGTGGGTATTTTCAGTGTACCCCAAAAATATCCCAATCTCAATTGCTGGTTCCAAATTCTTCCTAGCATTTTTGGTCACATGCACATAAACAAATGAGCCAAAACTCTTAAAGTGTGAAACATCAGGTTTCTTACCAGTAAAAGCCTCTTCTAGTGTACTCATGCCAAGTATTCTATGAGGACAATGGTTCTGCACAAATACCGTTGTGTTGCATGCCTCTGCCCACAGATGCAATGGTAGGCCCTGATCATGCAACATCGCTCATGTTGCACCCATAATTGTTCTGTTCTTTCTTTCTGCGACCCCATTCTACTATTGGTTATGAGGCGCAATCAGTTCTCTATGAATTCCTTCTTTGGTGTAGAAGTTCTTGAATTCATTGGAGATGTACTCACCACCATTGTCTCTCCTAAGAGCCTTCACAGCTTCCCCATGTCTTTCTCCACCAGTGCTTTGAACTCAAGAAACTTTGAGAACGTTTGATCTTTATTTTGCATGAAGTAGATCCAGTACTTTCGAGAAAAGTCATCAACAAATATCACATAGTACTTATGCCTTGCAGTCAAAGTAGTAGACAATGGTCCACACACGTCTGAGTGAACTCTCACAAGGATCTCCAAGGCTCGGTTCTCCTTCTCATGAAAAGTGGCCTATGCATACTTCCCCATAGTACATCCCTTGCATGTTTCTGACTACGCAAGTGTACCCTTGGGAAGACCCATAGAAATCTGTTGCATGACCTTCAAGGCTTCGTGGTGAAGATGGCCCAATCTCCTGTGCCATGACTCACCCTCATCTCGGCTCACCACTTTGTATGCCTTACCCATCAATGTTGTGTAGCCATCTGCTTCAAGTTTATAAAGATTCTTAACTCGAATCCCAATCTTCTTGGCTTTTCCTGTTGTCTTGTGTCGCAGGAAAGCTTTTCCTTCACTGAAAACAACATCATAGCCTCTATCCTCCAACATTGCAACTGAGACTAAATTTTTCTTCAAGCCTAGTACATGCATTACATCTTTTAATTGAAAGGGTTTACCTCACTGTCTCTGGAAGGTAATGGTACCAATTCCGGTAGCAATGTACCACTCGTCATCACCCATTTCGATACGCATCTAGAGGTCCTTCTCCTCCAAGCTACTGAAAAGTTCTTTGTCTCCTGTCATGTGAAAGGATGTACCACTATCCAAGTACCACACCGATCCCATTGCACTTGACACCATGCATGCAATGAGCAAGAAGTCAAGCTCAAATTGCGAGGCCAAAGCCTCACTAGCTGCAGATCCTAAAGCCTTCTTGTTCTTCTTCTTTTGTGGACAATTAGTGGCATAATGTCCATGCTCGTGATAGTGAAAACACTTCACTATGGACATGTTGTGCTTCTTTCCATCTTTACCGGACTCGGATTTAGAATGGGATTTCTTTCCTTTCCCCTTCTTAGCCTTGGCAGCCAAAGCACAATCTTCTTCATATTCATTCCTAGATGAATATCCATCTCTAGTATTCCGTCTGAATTCTTCTTGCACCAAATCTGACCAAAGTCGTTCCCAATCTGGCATCTTTTCCCTTCCATTGACAGAGTCTTGATAACTATGCCAACTCTTGGGAAGTCCTAGAAGAGTTAGGCTCACCAAATCATCATCAGCGATAGTAATGCCAATGCTCCCAAGCTCATATCGACATGGGACAAACTTTGTTAAATATTTCATCATGGTTTCGCCTTTCTCCATTTTGACCCTCCTGAGTTTATCCTTCGGTGCCAATTTTCTATGATCACTGTTGCTCTGAAATAGATCTGTTAAAGCTTTTCACATTGCATATGGTGTCTCTTTACCATGGAGACTTGAGACAATATGGTCTCGTACTCCCTCCAGTAGATCCTCCTCACCTTAGAAACTTTCTTTTGCCAAGCATCAAGATTTGTAGCATTTGTTAGAACAGGTTTGGAAACATCGTTGTCAATGAATTATTTCAACCCAATGTCCTCCAGTACAACCTCCATTTTGTATTTCCAAGCAATATAATTAGAGTTTCCCTCGAGTGCATACTCCAATCTCAAGCCATTGAAAGCCATTTCGATCCTGAATCACCTATAGCACTAAGAATGTCTTCTGCAAATTCGAATTCTATTCAGTCACAAACTCAGCTTCTCCTCCACTATAGTGATTTCTTGTGCTCCGATACCATGTAGAAATTATACAAACATATGTATATCAATGGATTCAATCCGAACTAACAATGTACTAAAGCTAGATATTGAATCTCTTTCACAAATCAATTGCAGAAATTAAACACAATCGCCAATAACATGAAGCAAAGAAATAATCAAATCAAACCACAACACATATAATTTCCTGGGGAAAGCTTGTTGCTCAAAATCCCTCTATCTTCTATTGTATATTAACCATGGAATCATGAAACAAATACAATTCACTCTTCTCACAAGAGTCTCCTGCACTTTTCTAACTGTCTCACACTGTCCTGGACAAAACTAGCCAACGCTTAGCGAATTCTCAACCTCTAAATAGCCTACCTTGCTTGCTCAATTCATGATGAATGCAATCCCTATTTTTTTAGGAATTTTGGCCTTACTAAACTGTGTAAGGATCATGGGAACTCCAATGGATTTCTGGTTGCATGCAAGCAACCTACTAATCACATAACTGATAGTTAACCTCCCTTTCACCTTTGTCTCAACTAGGTCTCCACTGGAACTGACATGCATGCAGCTAATAATAGTAAATCATCAATTGCATGGTAGATCACTGATTGTGAATTAAATAATATTTAATTCACTTGATCTCTCACTAGAGCAAAAAACAGTTACAACTAGTTCAACTGACTCTAACTCACCTAACTGAGTTAACTGATTACACATGCATTAAACTAATGCACCAACTAAAATTCAAACTCCAAAACTAATAGAATTACTATGCATGCCTCACCAACCACCCTCAACTCGAAATACATGAGCTAACTATTACAAGAAATCATGAGATAAGATTACATTTTATTGTCCATTTTAATTAATGGAAAATTAAAATAGACACTGCACCAAATTGAGCACACACTAGTGTAGGTGTTGCTAGGACTTATTGGTCCCACACTAGTGTAGGTGTTGCAATTTCTTGTTGGACTTCAACATAAATCCACCTCCATTTCTTAGAGTGTTTTTAAGGTTGCCATCTCTAGTGCCTCTACCAAACAATCCAGAATCCTCATCAATCCATGTACAATATCAAAAGAGATATCCTTATGTAGCAGTAAGTTTAGGAAAAATAGATGTATCTCCCCAACGAGATGGAGTTCCATCCAAATCCACCTCCATTTCAAGGTTGTCTCAAGGTATCCAACTTCGATGCCTCTACCGAAAGCTCTATTTATGTTACCTATTAATGTACAAATGGAGGCAGAATATTCTTTGGTAACTGGCTCTCCCCAAAAATATGAGTTCCCTCCTCAGTTAGATGCAAACCCATTGAAATATGCCTTCATTTCACAGGCTTTACCAATGTTACCATCTTCGATGCATGCTTCAAATAATGTTCTTGCAAGACCTCTAGGGATTTATAAACATGATTATATTGATGCATTGTTTAGGTTCTATCATGAGAGAAAACCAAAAACAGTGATTTGCCCTTCCACGCCATAATGGAAAATATGAGTTAGTGTTTATCATAATGGCAATGCAATGGAGGATGAAGATGGTCATGGTAAAAATATGGCTGCTTTTCAGGAAGTTGAGGTAGGACATGAAGTAATGAAAAATGATGATATCCTAGGTGATGCAATTCCTTCAGCTCAACAAACAGATATGTAGAAGATTTTTTGTATGGCGCTTGGAGTAGAGTTCCATGGAAATTCTCATTTTCCAAGATCTCGTTTCATTGGACAGAGCCACCATTCTTCTACGGGAGATAAATTACGAGAAATGTGTGTCTGTATTTCTTTCCAGGAAATTCTGCAGCCACATTTATGACAACTCTTTCAGAGATCTGCAATTTCTTGGATTGGATATGAAGAATGTGGTGCTCAGCGATGACTTGAAGCCTATGTGCGAGCAATATCTGTCCAAATCCATTGAGATAAAAGCATTCGAAGGGGATAAATTGGATTGTGAGTTAATGAAGTTGATCGGTTTTCTGCAATATGTGAGCAAGTGAGCAGTAGGGTGTGAGGTCGGTTATTCAAGCACATGAACAATAAAAGGACATTGGTTAATGATAGACACAAAGGTATCATCAGCCACTGGTACAGTCTGACGTTGTCGTCGGCCACTAGTGTTGGTCGGCTTGTCAACTGGGCTATCCCCCGACGTTGTCCATTGCCTATCTTTCAATTGGGCTCAAAATAAACGTTTTGTCGATGAAACGTTGTTGTCACCGCTCGATTCAAAATACACAGGTTCCATTAAAATTTAAAACTATATAACATACGGGTCGATATATATCATATAGCTTCAATTTAATTAATTAATTAATACAAATTAATTAATTTAATTATTAAAATATATATATATTTAGATTTAAAAAAAAAAAAAAAATCCAAAATAATATCACCAGTGGGATTATACATGTGAGGTACGAGTGACCGGTCACAGTTATCACAGTTAAAAAAAATAACATGAGCAAAGTGAAGAAAATTGTTTGGTGTTAAGATGAGACGTCAAGTTACATATGTCGAGATGATCAACACAAGGTGAAGGAATTTTTAGCGAATAAGCTTTAAGGACAGCGTTTCGAAGAGGAATGCAATGTTATGAATATAATTCATAACAAATAAATAAATAAAAATAAATGTAAATACTAAATATTCAATGTTAAGTAGTCATTAATTGAGTGAAAAGGCATGCCTAAAATACATGCCCAATATTGAAAAGACACCTGCCTAGGTATATAAGCAGGGCCTCATTATAACATTCATTCATCACTTCTACATTTATATTATTATAAAAACCTTTTGTGTATTTTACAATTAAAGCCAACAAGCCTACAGTTGTGTTGCTTCAACCAAACTTACCAAATCTTCTCTTTCTTCTTGACATGGTAGCATAGGCTTGATTCTCTTCATTTAATCCTATATCAACTTTATATTTTAACCTTGTCTCGTCTATCTTGCATAGAGACCATAGATCCTGGAATGGTGTTGCTTCTTTCTTCCAATAGATACTAGAAGTGAATTTTCCCCATCCCTTTGGTAGAGAATTTAGCACCACTATAGTCATTTCTCTATCAGATATTACTTCTACCAATTCCTGCAGTTGATCTTGCATTTCAGAAATATTCATAAAATATGACGTGATTCCTTTCTCTCTTGACATCTTCAACTTGTATAGTTCTTGTCTTAAAGATATTACTTCCCTTGCAGTACTCACCAAAGAATAGCTCCACCAATTTTTCATATATTTATTTTGAAGATTCTAGTTTTTATACATAGGGGATGAGAGAGTCCTTTATGGATTCTATAAGAATCCTCTGGGCTCTTATGTCTCCCTTCATGTATTTGGCATGTGCTTGAGAATATAGTTGTTGATCCTTTGATATAGTACATGAATTCATTCTCAACAAGATTTAGATTTGTCCTTTTTCTTCCATGCAAGAAAGTTTGAAACCCCAACCAAATTGTTGCTTTCATTGCAAAAAGACATTTTTACAGATTCAGATGAAGTCATAAATATACTTACTTGAATATATTATTTCTTCCTCTTCTAGCTTCTTCCTTTTTGATGATGTAGATAATGGTAGAAGCTCCCTCTTAGATTGATTTCTTCAAGAGTGGTGTAAAGTGGTAGATCACCTTGGATCCTTGATGATGATTAAGGATGACTTGATGACTTCAGCAAAATTATGATTTGATGATGTCTCCAATAATGTTGACTCGGCTTCAATTACAAGATAGCTTTAGATTCCTTGAAGGTAAATATCACCTCCTTGATCTTGATTTTTCTCTTGAAAGGACCTTGATGTACAAGTCCTTTGAGTAAGGTCTTTGATCTTCTTGAGATTGCTTGAGGGTTTTCCTGACTTCCTGCAAACTGCTCCTTCTTGAATGAATGAAGATCTTCTTAGATCTAGAGATTCACTTTATCAAGTAGATACTTCTTTTAGACTTGATGTCTTCTTGAAAACTGATCCTTCCATTGAAGTTTGAACCTTGTACCTTCTTGCTAAACTTCATTTTCTTGTCTTCAGCACCTTGGCTCTGATACCATGTTGATAAAATTAGGGCGTTTAATTTAATTTCTCTTTCATGATAATTACTTGTGGTTTCATTATGCTTCTTTCAATTAGATCTTATCTTTGTTGGATTATTACATTCTTCATCAAGTCAATTATTAGATGTGTTGGCACTGGAATCGGCACTTGGACTGCAGCGAGCGCCTAACCAGACACATCTTAAACTATCAAGCAATTTAATGTTTTTCTTTATGGGATTGGAAGATGGTATAAACTCTGATTCACTAAAGAGAGACTTCGATCAAATCCACAGTTCTAATAATGAGTGTATTGTAACTTGATGTGGTAACAAGGTGCAAGTTTGTAGTCTATGAGGAGAGGAAATGGCAAGATGAGAGAATAATCAATAGGTCTATAAAACATATGTCTACTGATTTAGTATAAATTCACAAAAGTAGCAGTTTGACAATATTCCATTGAGAGAAAGCTATTTCTAGTCTGACAAGATTCTCACTAAAATATCATGAAGATTAACTATCATGAGTGATGCTCTTCAACTATTATAATATAGATTTTATTAGGAATGCTCACTGTGTGAGACTAACAAAACCGATAAAACACATAACAAGATTAAGATACTAATAAAAAGACATAACAGTATGATGATTTGCAAATTGGAATTGGAAGAAAGGAGATATGGAAACACAAGTAAAGTAGACAATACACACAACAAATTGGTAATAAGTCCTCAGTAGTATTATTCCATTTCGTTGACAAAAAAATTACAGTTCATATAAGTCAAAAATCTATAACAACCAACCAACCCATAGCAGTTTATCACATATATACAAAAATAATAAACTGTCATCTCTACAAAAGGAGTAACCCTGTTCCCAAAAGTTATTATGATCTTGTGCAAGAGACGAGGCTTATCCTAAAAATTGAATACAAAGTGCTATGACATAACGAAAATAACAGCATCAAGGCTAACAATTCGAAGTGGTTTGTATGATGTGGCAGTTTATGGGAAGACTCCTCTTATGTTATGGTGCAACCAACTCCATAAAAAGTGTAAACAACAGTGAAAATGGTGTGTGGTTGTTCCTTGAATGCTACCTGGTGCCTTGTAGAAATGTGTCAGTGCTGAGAGTAGTGGTAGAAAACTGTTTCAGACAAAACTCTGTCGATGTTTTGCTGTTCCTTTCCTTCTTTGGGGGAAAACCCAAAAAAAATTGGATAGAATGGTGAAGGTTCATTTTATGAGAAATTACAAAAAAAACCTTTGAAAACGGTTTAATTGATAGGGGAAACATAGAGCGGAAATAGTGGGAGGGATTATTAAATGAATGATAAGCAGGAGGAGAAAACCCTTTAGACACATATCGCAATCGCAAATCAAGGTTGGAACATTTTAAACTTAATACACAAGCGGAAATAAATGCGATTTATGATGGGGTGATGATGTGGTAAGGAAGTATGGTCGTTCACACATCTCATTTCGAAAGTTTTATTATGAAACACAGGAGTTAAATTCTGGAACTAGCGAATTGCGATGTGCGATGAGATAGAAGGTGGGGCCCAGAAAATACCGCAAATCGCACATTGCAAGTTTTGATATGAGACACGAAAGTTAAATGTTTAAATTGGTAAAGTGCGATGTGCGATGAGAGCGGAGGGGGACATGGCATAACAAACAGTGGGGTCGCCCACAAATCGCACATCAGAAGTTTTGAGGGAGCGGAAGTGAATGCGGTGAGCGAAATTTGCGAAAATGTGATGTGAAAAGTTAGGTGGGGCCGTTTAAACGGCTTTTCAAAGAGGAAAATGAAAACTTCATTAAGTTATGGTAATATGATAAAAATACATCGGAATGATAATAAAAGGGTTTAAAATGAATTCAAGGCATATCAAAGGGAGATATGGGTCCCAGACCATACCGCAAATCGCATTTCAGGGGTTTTGTAGGAGACGGCAATTGTAGGTGAATAGAAGTTAAAACTATGAAGAGCCGATTGCGATGAAAGGTAAGGGGTCCACAATGTTTATTAAGTGTGGTAAGTTATATCATATGATATATGATATTACCAAGGTTTGTTGTGGTGCAGGTAAAAGTTGCGATAAAAGAAATATATGGTAAGTTTAAAAGGAAATATGATATGGCTGTTAGAGGGTGTGTGAAGCTGCTTTTTAACTATAAAAATTGGATTTTGTTAGTTAAAAAGGGGTTTTGGAAGAAATGAAAGGCTGGACATTGGGGTTTTGGGAAAATGAGGAAAGGATCGATGAGAAATGGCGAAAATGGCGAAAAGGATGCGAAAGAATTGAATCATAAGGAGCTAGAGGCCAAGAAAAAATGATGGAGAGGGAAGCTTTGAAAGGAATCAAAATCAGTGCTAACACTGGCTCTAATTGGGGATGATATGCCCCCTGCGGGGTATCAAGAACCGTAGTTTCAGTGCCATATCCAACTCTTATTTCTCCAACCAGCAATCTTGCTCATTAACTCAAAAAACTAGCATGCCTAACCATTGTATAATGGACTCAAAAGATAGATTTCAATCTTCTGCAACTTATTTCAACATGACTGAAATACTATCTAAAACTGAAAAGAAATGCTCGAGTGGCGAGCTTATTTATCTTCCTAATTCTCATCAGCTAAAATTCACTTGATCAAGTATATACAAACTTCCAAAAGAAAATTTTCAATAGCCGATTTCCTGACATGTTTTCACATACAATGCTGAAATGCTAAAAAGTATGAAGCATAATCTCTAAATGTGACTCATACTTGCTACTATGGATGAGAAGTACTCCAAGACTAATAACAAGAGAGACTTTCAGAAAACTAAACTCCATATAATTAGCAAAAGGATCAGAAAATCGACAAGAAGACTTACTCAAAACAGCGTTGAGTTCAAGGATAGGCTGACACATACTTTCCTCTAATAGAACAATGCCTTGATGAAGAGATTGTTCTTCATTTTTTTTACAAATTTATTCTTCGACATTGTATCCCTGCAACTTCGATTTATACATTTCAAACATAGGCTCATAACTATTTTTCTTATCATCAATTCTCAGCAAAGGTGATAATTCCTAGACAATTTGTATGAGCTGAGCATCATTGTCTTCCTCGGATTCAGATTCACAAATGTCATAGATGGGATCATCACTTTAAACTTTAAAACAAGGTGACATAAAAACCTGCTCTTCATCATTAGGATAATTATCAAACAAAGGTTGATTTATGAAGTTTTCACTATGTTCACCTAATATCTCATCATGTTGCTCAATAATCTATTGTTTACCCTCTTCTTGAATGATAGGAGATTGAAGAAAATGATGAGAACAAAAGGGTTGTTGAATACCTTCCTGTATAACAATGTTTTCTTTACATTTATGTTGTTCACCATCACTTTCAACTTTCTTATCAAATTGATAGCAACATTCTGGAGTGAAACATTCGACCGGATAGCAATATTTATAAAAGGAATTAAAAGCATTATAAACTCTTTCAAACAAGTGATGCTATTTTTAGGAAGATTTCTGCACCAATCAAGGGCTGCACCCTCCAAATAATATCTAAACAACTTAATCATTACGTCTTCATGAAAAAAATGCAGCCTATGAATCCAGTCATGAAAATCCCATAAAAACTCAGCTGGTACTTCCCAATCATGTCCACTAAACCTTGAAAGAGAAAAATCCCATTCACTTCTATCTGGCAACGGATTAGGAAAACCCTCTATCTTTGAAAATTTGCAGAAGGAATATCTTTTAGCGAGGATCGCATCCATTAGAGTGCTAGATTTGGAAATAGTGGAGTCGCCTCTGTATTTTTTGTCATGGAGTCACCAGGTGAAAGATCACAATCTTCTTTAGTGTCTAGTCTTTGTTCACCATCAAAAACTAAATTTGATCTTCTTTGGGTCAGCAATTGGAGTCACATTAGGTGATTTTTTTTTCCTCCTTGTATAAGGAGGTCTTGAAACCCCTTTTCCTTTTTGTGGAGTCGCCAGGTGAACTAATTTGCAATCACCAATTATTGTTCACCATCAAGAATTGATTATCAGCAATTCAAAATAAGAGACTTGGGAGAATATTTCGTTTCAAGGCCTTCGTTTCCTGGCAGACGCACCAAGAGATGTTGGCGCTAGAATCAACACTTGTACTGCAGCAAGCGCCTGACCAGACACATCTTAAACTATAAAGCAATATAATGTTTTGTTTTATGGGATTGGAAGATGGTATAAACTCTGATTCACTGAAGAGAGATTTCGGTCAAATCCACAGTTCTATTAATGAGGGTATTGTAACTTGATGTGGTAGCAAGGTGCAAGGTTGTAGTCTATGAGGAGAGGAAACAGTAAGATGAAAGAAGAATCAGTAAGTCTGTAAAACAGAAGTCTACTGATTTAGTAGAAATTCAAAAAAGTAGCAGTTTGAAAATATTCCATTGAGAGAAAGCTATTTCTAGTCTGACAAGATTCTCACTAAAATATCATGAAAATTAACTATCATGAGTGATGCCCTTCCACTGTTATAATATAGATTTTATCAAGAATGCTCATTGTGTGAGACTAACATAAACTGATAAAACACATAACAAGATTAAGAGACTAATAAAAACACATAACAGTATGATGATTTGCAAACTGGAACTGGAAGAAAGGAGATATGAAAACCCAAGTAAAGTAGACAATACACACAAAAAATTGGTAATAAGTCCTCAATAGTATTATTCCATTTAATTCACAAAAAAAATAACAATTCATATAAGTCAAAATTCTATAACCACCAACCAACCCTTTTTACATAGCATTTTATCACATATATACAAAAATAATAAACTGTCATCTCCACAAAAGGAGTAAACTTGTTCCCAAAAGTTATTATGATCTCATGCAAGAGATGAGGCTTATCCTAAAACTTTAATACAAAGTGATATGACATAATGAAAATAACAACATCAAGGCTAACAATTTGAAGTGGTTTGTATGATGTGGCAGTTTATGGGAAGACTCTTCTTCTGTTATGTGGCAGCCAACTCCATAAAAAGTGTAAACAACAGTGAAAATGGCGTGTGATTGTTCCTTGAATGTTGCCTGGTGCCTTGTAAAAATGTGCTGGTGCTGAGAGTAGTGGTAGAAAACTGTTTCAGAGAAACTCTGCCGATGTTTCACTGTTCCTTTCCTTCTTTGGTGGAAAACCTTTTGTAATGACGGAAAACATGAAACTTTTTGGATAGAATGGTAGAGGTTCATTTTATGAGAAATTACAAAGAAACCCTTTGAAAAAGGTTTAATTGATAGGGGAAATGTGGAACAAAATTAGTGGGAGGGATTATTAAATGAATGATAAGCGGGAGGAGAAACCCCTTTAAACACATCGCAATAGCAGATCGCGGTCGGAACATTTTCAACTTAAGACACAAACGAAAAGAAATTTGATTTACGATGGGGTGATGACATGGCAAGGAAGTAGGTTCGTTCGTAGATCGCATTTCAGAAGTTTTATTATGAAACACATGAGTTAAATTTTGGAACTGGCAAATTGCAATGTGCAATGAGACGGAAGGTGGGGCCTAGACAATACCGCAAATCGCACATCGCAAGTTTTCATATGAGACACGAAAGTTAAACGTTTAAACTGGCAAAGTGCGATGTGCGATGAGAGCGGAAGGTGACGTGGCATAACAAACAGTGTGGTCGCCTACAAATCACACATCAGAAGGTTTGAGGGAGCGGAAATGAATGCGGTGAGTGAAATTTGCAAAAATGTGATGCGAAAAGGTAGGTGGGGCCCTTTAAACAAATTTTCAAAGCGGAAAGTGAAAACTTCGTTAAGTTATGGTAATATGATAAAAAGATTTCGGAATGATAATAAAAGGGTTTATAATGAATTCAAGGTGTATCAAAGGGAAATATGGGTCCCAGACCATACTGCAAATCACATTTTAGGGGTTTTGTAGGAGACGAAAATTGTACGTGAATAGAAGTTAAAAATGTGAAGAGCCGATTGCGATGAAAGGTAAGGGGTCGACAATGTTTATTAAGTGCAGTAAGTTATATCATATGATATATGATATTACCAAGGTTTGTTTTGGTGCGGGTAAAAGCTGTGATAAAAGAAATATATGGTAAGTTTAAAATAAAATATGATATGGATGTTAGAGGGTGTGCGAAGCTGCGTTTTAACTATAAAAATTGGATTTTGTTAGTTAAAAAGGGGTTTTGGAAGAAATGAAAGGCTGTACTTTGGGGTTTTGGGAAAATGAGGAAAGGATCGATGAGAAATGGCGAAAATGACGAAAAGGATGCGAAAGAATTGAATCATAAGGAGCTAGAGGCCAAGAAAAAATGACGGAGAGGGCAGCTTTGAAAGGAATCAAAATCAGTGCTAACACTGGCTCTAATTGGGGATGATATGCCCCCTGCCAAGTATCAAGAACCGTAATTTCAGTGCCATATCTAGCTCTTATTTCTCCAACCAGCGATCTTGCTCATTAACTCAAAAAACCAGCATGCCTAACCATTGTGTAATGGACTCAAAAGATAGATTTCAATCTTCTGTAACTTATTTCAACATGACTAAAATACTATCTAAAACTGAAAAGAGATGCTCGAGTGGCGAGCTTATTTATCTTCCTACTTCTAATAAGCTAAAATTCACTTGATCAAGTATATACAAACTTCCAAAAGAAATTTTTTAATAGCTGATTTCCTGACATGTTTTCACATCCACTGTTGAAATGCTAAAAAGTATGAAGCATAATCTGTAAATGTGACTCATACTTGCTGCTATGGATGAGAAGTACTCCAAGACTAATAACAAGAGAGACTTTCAGAAAAATAAACTCCATATAATCAGCAAAAGGATCAGCAAATCGACAAGAAGACTTACGCAAAACAACATTGAGTTCAAGGATAGGCTGACGCATACTTTCCTCTGATAGAACAATGCCTTGATGAAGAGATTGTTCTTCATTTTTTTTCCAAATTTCTTCTTCGACATTGTATCCCTGCAACTTAGATTTATACATTTCAAACATAGGCTCATAATTGTTTTTCTTATCATCAATTCTCAGCAAAGGTGATAATTCCTCGACAATTTGAATGAGTTGAGCATCATCTACTTCCCCGGATTTAGATTCATAACTGTCATAGATTGGATCATCACTTTAAACTTTAAAACAAGGTGACATAAAAACCTGCTCTTCATCATTAGGATAATTATCAAACAAAGGTTGATTTATGAATTTTTCACTATGTTCACCTAATATCTCATCATGTTGCTCAATAATTTGTTGTTTACCCTCTTCTTGAATGATAGGAGATTGAAGAAAATGATGAGAACAAAAGGGTTTTTGAATACCTTCCTGTATAACCATGTTTTCTTTACATTTATGTTGTTCACCATCACTTTCAATTTGCTTATCAAATTGATAGCAACATTATGGAGCAAAGCATTCGATCAGATAGCTATCTTTATAAAAGGAATTAAAAGCATCATAAAGTCCTTCAAACAAGTGATGCTATTTTTGGGAAGATTTTTGCACCAGTCAAGGGCTGCACCCTCCAAAGAATATCTAAACAAATTAATCTTTACGTCTTCATGAACAAAATGCAGCCTATGAATCTAGTCATGAAAATCCCATAAAAACTCAGTTGGTACATCCCAATCATGTCCACTAAAACTTGGAAGAGAAAATTCCCATTCACTTCTATCTGGAAAAGGATTAGGAAAACCATCTATCTTTGAAAATTTGTAGAAGGAATATCTTTTAGCGAGGATCGCTTCCATCATAGTGCTGGATCTGGAAATAGTGGAGTCTCCTCTGGCTTCTTTGTCTTGGAGTCACCAGGTGAAAGATCACAATCTTCTTTAGTGTCTAGTCTTTGTTCACCATCAAAAACTAATTCTGATCTTCTCTGGGTCAGCAACTGGAGTCACAGTAGGTGCTTTTTTATTCCTCCTTGTATAAGGAGGTCCTGAAACCCCTCTTCCTTTTTGTGGAGTCACCAGGTGAACTAATTTGCAGTCTTCTTCAAGTCACCAATTCTTGTTCACCATCAAGAATTGATTATCAACAATTCAAAACAAGATAATTGGGAGAATACTTTGTTTCAAGGCCTTCGTCTCCCGGCCGATGCACCAAAATATGTTGGCGCTGGAATCAGCACTTGGACTGTAGCAAGTGCCTGACCAAACACATCTTAAACTATAAAGCAATTTAATGTTTTGTTTTATGGGATTGGAAGATGGTATAAAATCTGATTCACTAAAGAGAGATTTCGGTCAAATCCACGGTTCTACTAATGAGGGTATTGTAACTTGATGTGGTAGCAAGGTGCAAGGTTGTAGTCTATGAGGAGAGGAAACGGTAATATGAGAGAAGAATCAGTAGTTCTGTAAAACATTAGTCTACTGATTTAGTAGAATTTCACAAAAGTAGCAGTTTGACAATATTCCATTGAGATAAATCTATTTCTAGTCTAACAAGATTCTTGCTAAAATATCATGAAGATTAACTAACATGAGTGATGCTCTTCCACTGTTATAATATAGATTTTATCATGAATGCTCAGTGTGTGAGACTAATAAAAACTAATAAAACACATAACAAGCTTAACATACTAATAAAAACACATAACAGTATGATGATTTGCAAACTGGAACTGGAAGAAAGGAGATATGGAAATATAAGTAAAGTAGACAATGCACACAACAAATTGGTAATAAGTCCTCAGTAGTATTATTCCATTTCATTCACAAAAAAAATTACAGTTCATATAAGTAAAAATTCTATAACCACCAACCAAACCTTTTTACATAACAGTTTATCACATATATAAAATAATAATAAACTTTCATCTCCACAAAAGGAGTAAACCTGTTCCCAAAAGTTATTATGATCTCGTGCAAGAGATGAGACTTATCCTAAAACTTTAATACAAAGTGCTGTGACATAATGAAAATAACAACATCAAGGCTAACAATTCGAAGTGGTTTGTATGATGTGGCAGTTTATGGGAAGATTCCTCTTCTGTTATGGTGTAGCCAACTCCATAAAAAGTGTAAACAGCAGTGAAAATGGCATGTGGTTGTTCCTTGAATGATGCCTAGTGCCTTGTTGAAATGTGTTGGTGCTGAGAGTAGTGGTAGAAAATTGTTTCAGAGAAACTTTGTTGATGTTTCACTGTTCCTTTCCTTCTTTGGTGGAAAACCCTTTGTAATGGCGGAAAACTAGAAGCTTTTTGGATAGAATGGGAGAGGTTCATTTTATGAGAAATTACAAAGAAACCCTTTGAAAAATGTTTAATTGATAAGGGAAATGTGGAACAGAATTAGTGGGAGGGATTATTAAATGAATGATAAGCAGGAGGAGAAAACCCTTTAGACACATATCACAATCACAGATCAGGGTCGGAATATTTTAAACTTAAGACACAAGCGGAAAGAAATGCAATTTGTGATGGGGTGATGATGTGGCAAGGAAGTAGGGCCGATCACAGATCGCATTTCGGAAGTTTTATTATGAAACATAAGAGTTAAATTTTGGAATTGGCGAAGTGCGATGTGCGATAAGACGGAAGGTGAGGCCCAGAAAATACCGCAAATTTCACATCGCAAATTTTGATATGAGACACGAAAGTTAAACGTTGAAACTGACGAAGTGTGATGTGCGATGAGAGCGGAGAGTGACGTGGCATAACAAACACTGGGGTCACCCACAAATTGCACATCGAAAGTTTTGAGGGAGCGGAAGTGAATGCGGTGAGTGAAATTTGCAAAAATGCGATGCGAAAAGGTAGGTGGGGCCCATTAAACGACTTTTCAAAGCAGAAAGTGAAAACTTCGTTAAGTTATGGTAATATGATAAAAGACATCGGAATGATAATAAAAGGGTTTAAAATGAATTTAAGGCATATCAAAGGCAAATATGGGTCCCAGACCATACCACAAATCGCATTTCAGGGGTTTTGTAGGAGACGACAATTGTACGTGAATAGAAGTTAAAACTGCGAAAAGTCGATTGTGATGAAAGGTAAGGGGTCCACAATGTTTATCAAGTGTGGTAAGTTATATCATATGATATATGATATTACCAAGGTTTGTTGTGATGCGGGTAAAAGCTGCGATAAAAGAAATATATGGTAAGTTTAAGAGGAAATATGATATCGTTGTTAGAGGGTGTGCGGAGCTGCTTTTTAACTATAAAAATTGGATTTTGTTAGTTAAAAAGGGGTTTTGGAAGAAATGAAAGGCTGAACTTTGGGGTTTTGGGAAAATGAGGAAAGGATCGATGAGAAATGGTGAAAATGGTGAAAAGGATGCGAAAGAATTGAATCATAAGGAGCTAGAGGCCAAGAAAAAATGACGGAGAGGGCAACTTTGAAAGGAATCAAAATCAGTGCTGACACTGGCTCTAATTGGGGATGATATGCACCTTGCGGGGTATCAAGAACCGTAGTTTCAGTGCCATATCCAGCTCTTATTTCTCCAACCAGCGATCTTGCTCATTAACTCAAAAAACCAGCATGCCTAGCCATTGGGAAATGGAGTCATAAGCTATATTTCAGTCTTCTACAACTTATTTCAACATGACTGAAATACAATCTAAAACTGAAAAGAAATTCTCAAGTGGTGAGCTTAGTTATCTTCCTACTTCTAATCAGCGAAAATTCACTTGATCAAGTATATACAAACTTCCAAAAGAAATTTTTTAACAGTTGATTTCTTGACATGTTTTCACATCCACTGTTGAAATGTTGAAAAGTATGAAGCATAATCTCTAAATGTGACTCATACTTACTGCTATGGATGAGAAGTACTCCAAGACTAATAACAAGAGAGACTTTTAGAAAACTAAACTCCATATAATCAGCAATAGGATCAGCAAATCGACAAGGAGACTTACTCAAAATAGCTTTGAGTTCAAGGATAAGCTGACACATACTTTCCTCTAATAAAACAATGCCTTGATGAAGAGATTGTTCTTCATTTTTTTTACAAATTTCTTCTTCGACATTGTATCCCTGCAAATTAGATTTATACATTTCAAACATAGGCTCATAATTGTTTTTCTTATCATCAGTTCTTAGCAAAGGTGATAATTCCTCAACAATTTGTATGAGTTGAGCATCTTCTTCCCTAGATTCAGATTCATAATTGTCATAGATTGGATCATCACTTTAAACTTTAAAACAAGGTGACATAAAAACCTGCTCTTCATCATTAGGATAATTATCAAACAAAGGTTGATTTATGAATTTTTCACTATGTTCACCTAATATCTCATCATGTTGCTCAATAATCTGTTGTTTACCCTCTTCTTGAATGAGAGGAGATTGAATAAAATGATGAGAACAAAAGGGTTGTTGAATACCTTCCTGTATAACCATGTTTTCTTAACATTTATGTTGTTCACCATCACTTTCAACTTGCTTATCAAATTGATAGCAACATTCTGGAGCGAAACATTCGACCAGATAGCTATCTTTATAAAAGGAATTAAAAGCATCATAAACTCTTTCAAACAAGTGATTCTATTTTTAGGAAGACTTCTGCACCAATCAAGGGTTGTAACCTCCAAAGAATATCTAAAAAGCTTAATCTTTACGTCTTCATGAACAAAATGCAGCTTATGAATCCAGTCATGAAAATCCCATAAAAACTCAGCTGTTACTTCTCAATCATGTCCACTAAACCTTGGAAGATAAAATTTCCATTCACTTCTATCTGGAAAAGGATTAGGAAAACCATCTATCTTTGAAAATTTGCAAAAGGAATATCTTTTAGCGAGGATCGCTTCCATTAGAGTGTTGGATCTGGAAATAGTGGAGTCGCCTCTGGATTCTTTGTCATGGAGTCACCAGGTGAAAGATCACAATCATCTTTAGTGTCTAGTCTTTGTTCACCATCAAAAACTAAATCTGATCTTCTCTGGGTCAGCAACTAGAGTCACAGTAGGTGATTTTTAATCCCTCCTTGTATAAGAAGGTCTTGAAACCCCTCTTCCTTTTTGTGGAGTCGCCAGGTGAACTAATTTGCAGTCTTCTTCAAGTCACCAATTCTTGTTGACCATCAAGAATTGATTATCAACAATTCAAAACAAGAGACTTGGGAGAATACTTCGTTTCAAGGCCTTCGCCTCCCGGCAGACGCACCAAAAGATGTTGGCATTGTGTAATGTCCCCAATTTTTAGCCTCAAGCTAAAATGGACATTATAGTTGCACATTTTATTTTTGTTTAATAAAATGGGCAAGGAGACACTTTAGCCCCTTTTAGATGAAGAAATAACACTCCTAGTGTGAAAGGGGAGTGAATAAAGCAGCTGAAATAAACACCAAAGGTGTGAATGGAACCCAACTCACTTGATTAGTCACCATTGACTAAAGTCAATAGCGCTGCCCAAGGAGGAAGAGGCTTCCTAGAGAAGCTGCGCAATTTTGGAGGGAAGACATTCATGCAAGGGTGGAAACCCTAATTGGTGGGACCATGGTGGAGAAGAGTTCTCTCACTTTATATGGAGGAGATGGCAGCCCATTTTCATTATGCTATGTTTTAGATTTCAGACTTTGGGTTTGCAAGAGCTTGCATCCCCGAGCTGTTTAGCAGGGTGATGGTGCCCTTGGGCACTAGGGTGTTCTCGGTCGGGAATCCCTACCTCTTCCTCAAGGAAGGATGAGGATTGACCTACATTTCCTCAATCCGACATTGGCCACAGCTTCATTCATCTTCTACAACATTATTTCTGTAGTAGAGAGGACGTTGTGTAGCTGGGTGCAGCTAGAGAGGAACTCATGGAGTCTTCTTAGCTTGTTTTCTTCAGTGATGGAGGGTTCTATTCATTGGAGGAGCTGCAAGGAGGGTTCCCGGGCTTATTTCAGATCAGTTGGCATGGGCCAACACATCTATCAACTCCCACTGCACAGTCCATGAGGAGAACTGCGTTATTTTCGAGGAGGCAGTGAGAGAGGGGTTTCTAGAGCTTCAAGGAGGATGTTTTTGAGACAAAGGGATCAGCCCTTTGTATTGGAGACATTATCAGAGGAGGAAAATCAGATAACAGATCAGCCACAACCTCATTCATGTTTGGGTTCAGTTGCAGTGACAACTCTGTTGTCACGTTTTGTATTTTCTCTGACATTTCTAGCAATCTTCATAGATTGGCTAGAAATCATGTATTTCAGCGCATTTCTTTGTTATTGGGCTTATTTCTTGTAATCCTTCAGCCATATATACATTTATTTATATTCAGCAGCTTATACCTTCATGTACTCAACGCAGTTGTAGCTATTTCGGCATTTTGTGGAGTTGCAGCTACTCTTGTATTGCATGGCTTATTCATTGGACGTTGGATCTTAAAGCTTGAGTGGCTTGTCCCTTAGCTATTTATTGTATATTTTTGCTGATATATCATAATATTGTGATGGTTGTATAATTACCCTCTCCTGATGTATTCAGATTTGCAGAGTTCATGCTTATGTTCTTATATTGTTGTAAGCTCTTTCATTGAGCATTGTTTTAGAGATCTGAATAACCCATCTAGATGCATTTCTTTGAGTTCATTTTCTGCAGGGGAGTTTTATTAGAGTTGTTCTAGGGCATCCCAGTGCTGGTTTGCCTTATTTATGCAGCATCTTCCTTATACAACATCCCCAAGGACCCTGTAGCAGAAATTCCTAAGGTGGAATATTGCATATCCATAGGCAGAGTCTGAGAAGGGCCAGCTAGCCTCAGGATTTCTCCCTTCTTTAGGATTTATATCCTGTAAATGCCCCATCAGTCAATCTCTGAAATGGACTTGCAGTGTCTCACTGAAGAAGGAAAAATGGAACATCTAAGATGCTCCCGATGGAGCAGCATGTCCCTGAAAAAGGGACATTACAGTGGTATCAGAGCATGATCTTGGCTCAGCCTGTGCCCAAGATCTATTGCCATCAGTAAGAGGAGCTTCTCTCTCTAAGGAGAGGAGATTTACAGAGGAAACAAGGAAGAGGAATGAAGGAAGAGGAGGTTTCCCTACTTCTTTTTCAGACCATTGAGCACACCATTGAAGATTTGCTGAAAGGGAAAATTTTGGAGAAATTTTCTGAAAAGGGGTTTGTGGATGGAGCAAGCCCTAGTTATTCTCATGGAGGGTGTGAGAATTCAGCCACACATGCAGATCCACAGCGCAGTATAGTGCCCATAGCTACTGCAAGAAGGATGGATCGAAAGAGTTGAGGCCTTTGGAGGAGCAGCGCTGCAAACTCAAAGGTATGATTCATGATGATTGGTTTCAGATTTCTATTTCATGTTTTCATGCAAATGAGAGATCATATGTTGAAGTCACAAGGATTTTTGCAAAGGGGATGGATGAAAACCAATGTAAAACATGGTGTGACAAAACTACAAACACTTTGCATGCATGGAGGGGAACCATGAAACAAAGATCATTCTATCTTTCTAGAGGGGAAGAAATCAGGAGAATGACTTGCTAGAGGCAAGAACCCCATTGTATGAAGGGCACGCTTCCATTTTTGAGGGTATGGAGACATTTCTTTCAAGGGAAGGCCAAGACTCAAGGCCTCTCATTCAGGAGGAGACACACTCACATGTTGGTAGAGAGGAGGTGCATAGAAGAATCTACAGCGTTTCACCATTGAAAGAAGAAGAAGATCAGGAGGATCGGCATGAAGGGGATGATGGACATTCACCCTTATCTATTTCAGAGATTTTCTTCACATAGGAGAAGGACTGCACTGCGCAGTAGAGAGAGAGGGACTCTCATTCCTCTCATATATACAGTCCACTTCCTATCTTGATGTCTCATTTTCGGAGGCTTTCCATTTGGGAGGCCACATGGTCTAGAGATGATGAGAGGCATCACGCTATTTGGTTCACCACTCATTGGATTCCGGAGGGCTGGAGACATTAGAGGATTCCATTACAACGCAGAGAGTTTGGGGATGAACACAAGGAGGAGGGATGCACTCTCTCATTTTCAGTACCACCCATTCTCATCAGTTTCACTGCACAGATAGAGTTGTTGTATGGATGGAGGATAGCATCTTCATGATGCAGGATGGCTGCTCCATAGATTTGGTGAGAGAGAGGATATTTCCTTTGAGGAAGGACTCTTTCATGCATTGGAGTAGGTGGAGGCGACTCATGCTTACATTGCCCAGGATTGGGAGAATCTTTGGATGTGATAGTCCCTCATGGGAGGCTTATTTTCGGAGATTATCGTTTCTTTGAGCATGAGTAGCTGCATGATGGCATGGCATCAACATTGGAGGATGACTTTGACATGAGGGGATGTCAAGGTAGCAGACAACATCGTGATGGAGCACCCTATTGCAGAATACCAAAGCTGTCTATTTGGAGGATTGATCCATGTTGGAGGACTCACTTCTGGTTGAGAGGTCCTAGGATCTTGGTGCATGCATGATCCGTGGATGGCCTTGATGGAGATGGAGGACACTTAATGGATGATATGGGCATCTATCATCATGGCAGACTCTTCTTGGCTAGAGTTTATAGTCTCAAGGAGAAACTTTTGCATGCAGCACATACAGACTTCCTAGCTATGCACTTGGATGCATACTTTGCCTTGCTAGGGGAGTTCACTTGGAGGGCATTCAACATGATCTACATCAGCATATGTATAGATGTAGAGCCGAAATGTCTTTTGGAGAGGTTGGCACAACCATTCCCTTACTCATTGGAGGAGAGGGAGAGCATTCAGTTGAGCCATTTCAGCTCAAGAGATCTAGTGCATGATGGAGGAGGTATAATTTCATTTGTACTTCTTTTCATTGATTGAGGAGCATGATGTATCAAGGAGGCTTGTTTCTTCTTGCATTTTACATGAGGATGTACTTGCAGCTACTTGTAGCCTTGATTTTGGCTAATTTTATGATGGTTTGTGGGGGAAGCCACATGCTTCATGGTGTACACCTTTGGCACCAATGTATATTTCATGTTTCATCTTATGAGGAGATGTTGTGGCAGCAAACAAGTGGCTAGTACAGCACTTGTTACTTATGATTTTGAGGCAGGCCAAGAGGCACTGCGCAGGTTCCATGAGTGGAACTATGAATCTGTAATATTCCCAATTAGCGACAGTTAATTGGAATATTCGATTTTGTTCAGTTTTACTGTCTATAGTTTATAAATAAATAAAAAGTGAGTGGAGAGGGTCTAACTCACTTAAATGGAATAAAAACACCCTCCTAGTAGCACAACGTTGTGATTTAAGGGGGAGCCAAGGGGACCAAGCATCACGTAGAGAAGGGGGCCCACGTACACTCTAAAAGCTATTGCGCAGATAAGGATGAGCACATGGAGGAGAGAAAGGCTACGTTGCGGTTTTGGAGGGAAACCAACGTTATAAAATATGGAGGAGCATTCTCATTTCATTCATTCTATTGTTGATGATATTGAGCTAAACGTTTTGTCTTCTTGAGCACACTGGCTGTTTAGCCTGTCTGCAGCACTATTTAGTGCATTGAGTGTCTCCGGTCGGAGATCTTGCCCTTAGCCCTAGGGGACTTCGAGTGCCTGCTCGGGCAAGGTTATTTCTTTAGTATTTTGTGAGAGGGTTTGGTGTTTGGGTTTGTTGCGGAGCGGGGCTTTTATGGAGACTGTGCAGTCACTAGGAGAGAGGATGCAGTCCCTTTTTGGAGGTGCTCCAGATCGGGGTTTCTGCAAGAGATTGAGCCGAGATTTTGAGCAGAGGATTAGCCTTTTCCTGTGGGAGTATTTTGGTGGAGTTTGAGGCGGTGTTTCAGTCATTTCCATTTAGCCTCTATGCAGAGCCTTGGAGACCAGCATAATTCCCCAAGGGGGTGTTTTCTGGAGGTTTTCGGAGGTCGATCATTTTTTATATGGTTTCTGGGTTTTGTTGGGGTTGGTGAGTAGAGGCGATTTCCATATTTTCAGCTCATTCTGGCAAGGGGAACAACCCCTAGTCTTCAGTTCATTCTAGCAGCAGCAGCTACACGGCAGTTTTCCAGCAGCTGAGATGTAGTTCAGAGAGCAGCCATTTCTGGTGTATTCTGAGAAGTATTTCTTCCCTTGCCTTGAGCAAGTTTAGGTGCCATCACTTTGATCACCTATTGTACTTCATTATATTTCTCAGTTTAATAAAATGGCTTAGCATTTCCTCTCTATATTTCTGATGAGTTTCCGTACATTATTTATATGCTATTATATGTCTGCTGCACTGATATTTTTATATATTCTTGACCATTCTAGTTCTATACCACGTGGTGTGTTTATCTATCACTCTTAGACAGAGTCTGGAAAGGGCCAGGTAGCTTCCGGATCTCGTCCTCTTTCAGAGGCGAAATATCCGGTAAATGCCCTCCCAGTCCATCTCTGGTTGGAGTTTGCCGTGTTTTAGAGATATCCCCGAAACGGGATATTACAGTGGTATCAAAGCATAGTTCTGGCTCAGCCTGTGGTCTATGACACTGGGGAAGAGA
The DNA here is from genome assembly GCA_034641835.2 of Pinus albicaulis. Lineage (NCBI taxonomy): Eukaryota > Viridiplantae > Streptophyta > Pinopsida > Pinales > Pinaceae > Pinus > Pinus albicaulis. Next base: position 8,689,208 of record CM076577.1, read on the forward strand.
CTATATATTTGTTATAGAGGAAGGAAGTACAAAGACCGTGAGCGTAGGTTGGAGAATACCTACGGAGAGGGAGACTGTGTTCGGGTAGTGGACACAGAGCAGGAGAAAGAGCTTGTGATAGACGCAGAGCAGGAGGAGCCTGTATTAGACGCAGAGCAGGAGGAGCCTGTATTAGACTCAGAGCAGAGAGGGTCGATGGCAGATGACACAGAGGTCAAACAGTTTGGGGAGGCACTCCTCAAATCGATGCAGGATTTAGCTAGACAGATTGAGGTGATGGGTCAAAGATTCACTGCTGTAGAGGCTAGACAGCGTGAGACCCCACGAGTTTTTCAGATAGGAGAGGGATCAGGTACATCTCATCATTTGCCAGAGCATGGTGCTGCTCAGCGTGACACTCCTCAGCAGATGGCTTCACGTGCACCTACCCGCTCTACCATGCCCACTTTCTTGGGAGTAGACACAGGGGAAGGAGCCCAGCAGGAGGCATAGCCCAAACACATGGGTGAGTATTTTGCAGAGTATCAGGCCTATGGGCAGGAGTTCAGGGATGCTCTCTCATTCCGAGATTTTGTTCAGCTCCAGCGAGACAGCAGACCCCGCGACCATCATAGAGGGCACCGACATTACCATGATGGAGATTCCCACCGCACATCTAGCAGATTCCATTTGCCTACGTTTGATGGCTCATCAAACAGTTCGGCAAAGTCTTGGGTGGAGAAGCTGGACATCTATTTCTAACTTAACCAGATGTCAGAGATGGAGGCCATCAAGGTGACGACATTACATTTGGATGGTGAGGCCCAGGACTGGTGGTTCCATGGGATGGTTACACTCGAACACTCTACAGTGACGACATATGCCGAGTTTACCAGGAGGTTGATGGAGCGTTTTGACCAGAGGGATCCGGAACAACATTTTGTTGCCCTGAGGAGGCTCAAGCAAACAGGGAGCCCAGAGACATACATTGCAGATTTCTTGAGGGTTTCGGTGATGGTGCCAGATCTATCCGCGGCACGGATGATCTATATGTTTGTGGAGAGATTGGCAGAGCCACTTCGAGGTCTAGTCAGATCTACTAGACCAGCTACACTCCAGGATGCTATCAGCAGGACCAGGGACTTACAAGATGCATTGCGCAGGACGCAGACACCTTACCCCCAGAGACAGGCTTCTAGCCTAAGGGGAAGGATGTGAGGGTTCCTCCTCCAAAGGGGAATCCGGGACGGGCTCAGATAGATGATGACGCCAGGAGGGAGCTAAGGAAGAAGCGGTTGTGCTTCACTTGTCAGGAGCCGTGGGCACCAGGGCATAGGTGTGCTGCGGGCAAAGCACACTTCATTGAGGTCTTCTCCGATGATAGCGGGAATGTAATATCCCGAAAGGGAAATAGATAGCAATACGAGCATACGACAATACAGAAAATGCCAGAAATAGAACATAAAGCAAATACTCATAAAATTTTTGGAAATGCTAAGCCATTTTATTAATCTGAGAAATATGATGAAATACAATAGATGATCAAAGTGATAGCACCTAATCTTGCTCGAGGCAAGTGAAGAACTCTCTCAGAAAGACAGGAAAACCAAATGGCTATAAAGCCCAACGTCAGTGGCAGGCTTGCCGGAAATTCTTTAACTGTTTGGAATGCTCCTTGAAACTAGTACTCCCCTTCTTGGGAATGAGCTGAAACTCTGCAAATCACCTGTACTCTCCAACTCGGACAAAACCCAGAAACCATATCAATAATGGTCAGCCTCCGAAAATCACCCAAGGAACCCTCCTCAAGGAATTACGCTACCTCTGCAAGGCTCAGCGCAGATGCCAAATGAAAATAGCTGAAACAGTGCCACAAACTCCTCAGGAACCCTCCTACTGGCAAAGACTGATCCTCTACTCCGGATATCAACTGAAACTCCTGCAGAAACCCCCACATCGGAACACCTCCAAGAAGAACTGCGTCCTCTCTCCTAGGGACTGCGCAGTCACATGAAGAGCCCAGCGCCTCAGCAAAACAACCAACCAAACCTCCTGCTAAAGACTGAAGAAAGAACCTTACCCGAGCAGGCACTCGAAGTCCCCTGGGGCTAAGGGCGAGATCTCCGACTGGAGACACTCAACGCACTAAACAGTGCTGCAGACAGGCTAAACAGCTAGCGTGCTCAAGAAGACCAATGTCTAGCTCAAATATCATCAACAACAAGAATCAATGAAATGAGAAGGCTCCTCCCATTTTATAACGTTGGTTTCCCTCCAAAACCCCAACGTAGCCTCTCTCTCTTGCCACGTGCTCATCCTTATCTGCGCAGGAGCTTCTAGAGCATACGTGGGTCCCCTCTCTACGTGGTCTCTTGGCCCCCCCTTGGCTCACTTAAGTTACAACGTTGTGTCTACTAGGGAGTGAACTTTATTTTTAGAGTGAGTTATGTCCCCCTCTACTCACCTTTATTTATAATTTAATTATATAAGGCAAAATTGATCAAAATTAATATTTCCAATTAGCTAACATGAGTAGAATAATACGATCCTCATAGAGTGCTTGTCCTCAAGCGATACTGTTTCAAACCTCCTCTCTAGTTGATGCTCCCCAGCAGGCGCAAAATGTTTCAGGTCCCAGGATACTGCCCTCCTGACCTACTGCATCCCTTACGATGAAGGGATATCTCAATGCCGGGATCCCAAACTGGCCTCTCAGAGTACCAGTCAACCAAAAATCCTCCTGGATCCCATCGCCACCCTGGCCAATAATCGCCCAAGTCCCATGCCTCGGACTGCGCACTGCCTCTGGCTATGGCTGATGCTCCAAGAGGCGAAGACCATGACCCATGCTATGATATTTCTGTGGTTGTGTAATCTGTGCCATCAGCTGTGTACCAACTCATCACCTCTCTCCAATCCAAGTCCTGATTCAATCCCACGTTGATCCTGCTCTGCTGAAATCGGGATGGAGTGCTAAAGAAATGATGACCTGTGCCCCCCTGCTCGCTGGAATTTGTAACATCTACTATGTCCAAGGGCCCCTGCTCGACTGTGCTCCCTACGAAGAATACCGTACCATCTAGAGGGTACCAACTCATGATCTCCCGCTAGTCCATCCTGGAAGAAGAATCCGATGTAGCAATAACAACGGCATATGGAACACGCCTGGAGTGTTGCCGCCAACCCGTAATCAACTCCCACTGCTCTGCCCTATCTGCCAATGAAAGTTGCCTGTAGAAGGAAGCCCCTCTCTCTATAATGGGCCAAAGTGGGCAAGATATGCTGCAAGCTCCATCGATGTACTCCTGGAGAGTACTACTCACTGAAAGTATTGCAGCTCGACCAACTGTATGTACATCTATCTGTATCTCATCAATGTGTCGGCCAAAAGATGAATGCTCCACCATATCCAACAGCTCTTGCTATCTACTAGCCCCCTGCATAACAATCCCATCAACCTCCAACATCTCTAGAGGATATGGATCTGCAACTGTCTTCATTGTACTCAGTGTCAATGCATCTGACTGCTCTCCCTCAATGGCTGACCCCGCGGTTAGCCGCATATCCATCACCGACTCGATGTGAGCCTCCATCTAGCTCTCCCCCAAAGGACTATCATGCATGATGTGCATAGCATCCTCCTCTACTGACTCAGGCTCCATCACATATAGCTCTGACTGGATCGTCACAAGTGTCTCATCGCCTAGAGCATCTCCCATAGAGTCCCCTGACTGCTCACCCTGTATACTGGAATGCAGCTCTGGTCTACTGTCTCCATCCCTGTGTGACTGCTCTCGCTCCCCAGAAGCGACCTCAACTGATCCTATGGACTCATATGAAGAAGAGTCCTCACCCTGGCATACAGGAGGAAGGCCCTCCTGTTCTTCCTCTGCCACCTCATCTGCTTTGAATAGTCCATCCACCCTCTCGATGAAGTGTCGATACAATGTCTGGAGTCTAGACGCATGCTGGAATGCTACCTCTGCTGAACCCAGTATCCTCTGCTCATGCATGATCTCAACATTCCCCGAGGGAAGAATGATGCACGTCTCCCTCATGACCCGCTCCCGGGTGTAGGCTCAGCGATGACCGATGTGCCACCCCTATAGAGGATCATCTCATCCCTCGACCTGTGGCTGTCAACTAGTAAAACAACCCAGTGCCACTGCTGAGAGGTCTCTTGCCTAGTGTGCTGAGTGTCATCCAAATATCTTGGGTGAGCCTCGCGTACCCCGCTGCTTATGCCCAAAGTGCCAAAGGACAACAACAAAATCGATTGTGCCAGTGAGTGATGTAGAAGAGGGTCGGATACGTGAGTCCCCACTGATACCGTCAAGTATCGCTCATATGTCTCCTCATTGATCCTGGGTGAACTACTCCCAAAGGTAAGCCTGGTGTCCCTATCTGTGAGTCTCCCTGGATGCAACACTCTAAAACCCTGATGTGCAACACCGTATGCCCTCGCATACCACTGATCATCCATGTACTCCTCGACATGCCACTACACATTGAGGCATACCTCTGTATACTATTGGATACCCCAAGCTACTGTTGCACCACCCTGTACTGTCTCGTGCCATGACTGTGTCTAGGCATCGGTCACTCCTCGCATGCTCTCAATGTGATGTAGGACACTCCTACTCCACAATGCAATCCCACACACTATGGTACAACACCATGCAACTCCGTGTCCACCGGAAGTCCACTGCTCAATGCTAGAGGCTCCCACACATCCCTGGATGTGGTGTCCTAGAGCTGTGCCTCTACATGTTGGACTTCCTCTAATCGGTATCATCATCTCCACCGTCGCATCACTATACCCGGCGACAAATGGATCATCACTCCAAATCCTCCTCGAGGGGTCCAAGAAGTGAATCTCCCTATGTGTCAGTAGTGTTACCATCACTGCTCGGCCCCGCTGCGTCCTCTGTGCCCCACACAAAGGTGAAGAATCCTGGGCCCCATACAAGGCGCCATCTGGTGGCCTGCCAATGCCACCTCCTCCGACAGGCTCCTGCCAAGGTATGTTGACCACCCCGTGATCCCGTGTATAAGTGTCATACCAAGACAACCTAGGAAGTCTTCCCATAAACTGGTTGACCACTGGAGCTAACCAAAACTCCCCTAGCAAATGTGCATGCTCAACTGCTAGGCCAACTGTACCCTCCAAGACATAGTCAATCGACCTGCTTGGAAAATGATAGGTGATCCCACCTGGATCCCAATGCCAATCTGGGGTTCCTGTACTCCCAGCACTTGGAAACTCCTGCTGAACTATACTTGGGTCCACTACCATCTCCATAACCCACTCCACCGGGTACCAACTCAAAATCTCTCGCCATCCAACCTCAACATGTGGATGTTGTACCCTGTGCAACTCTAGTCGTCTCATACCGCTATCCAAGTTAACGTATGAGATCTGACTAGGTGGCTCTGTCTCTCTCTCTCTAATGGGAAGAGGTAACCCAACAACGCTGCCAGTCTCGTCCATGCATGCCTGAAGGGGAATGAATTGACGCTCCAACATGCCCTCAGGTTGTACCATTAGGGAATCTAGTCGTTCCCCAATGCAAGCCAACTTGGCCGCCGTCTTGGCACAAGCCACTCTCATGCCCTCCAACTCCTTGACCTGCAACAAAATGGCCTCCCGTACTGACGTGGCCTTCCCTTTCAAAACTCGAAGGTCTGCCCGAAGCCGATGATACCGCTGTCTGTGACAATCATCCAATCCCTCTGTATCTCCTATTGCCTCATCGAATGTGGATACATCTCGTGTCGCCTCACCCATCTGTTGTGTGCTACTACCACCCGAAGACTCGGACACGACTCCGGTCATCACCTCAATGGATGGCTCTACTGGTGTAGGCTCTACCTTCTCCACTACGATATCAACCGGCACGGTCAAGGAGGTCTCTAATGAGGGTGAGTCCTTTGTCACACTAGGTGTATCTTCGAACTCCCTACAATCCTGTGTGCTCACATCCTCCAAGTGCGAGGTAACCATTTTGATGGTTTCCCTCTCCGATACTCGGTCAAGCTGGAAAGAGGTATCCAACTTCTCCACCCAAGCTTTTTCCGAACGCTTGGATGACCCGTCAAATGTCGGTAAATGGAATCTGCCCACTGTGCGCTGTAAGCCCCCGTCATGTGAGTGCATGTTCCCTCTGTGAAAGTTGCGGGGTATACTATCCCGTTGGAACTGGACAAAATCTCTGAATGGAAGGGCATCCCTGAACTCCTGCCCATATGCCTGATACTCAGTGAAATAATCACCCATGTGGCTAGGCTCTGGCTCCTGCTGTGCTCCTGTCCCTGTGTCCGCACCCAGAAAAGTGGGCATGGTAGAACGTGTGGGTGTATGTAATGCCATATGCTGAGTGGCATCATGCTCCGGCAAATGGTGGGATGTGCCTGAACCTTCGCCAATTTGGAAACCCCTTGGGGTTTCATGCTGTCTAGCCTCCACAACAGTGAATCTCTATCCCATCACCTCAATCTGCCTTGACAAATCCTGTACTGATTTGAGGAGCATCTCCCCAAATCTCTTTGCACCATCATCACTTGCCATCGGCTCCTCCTACTATGTGTCTACAGGCTCCTCATGAAATGGCATTGCTGCTCCAAAACTATATTGCAGCTTGTCTTCGGCCTCTGATTTACCCACTGAAAACTACTCAAAAAATTCTAGGAACTTGGGAAGGTGATCCTTGCCCAGAACCCAGAAAAACATCAAAAGGGTTTCTTCTAATTCCAAACTTCAAAATTTCACCCTTTGTATTTTGGCCCTTTTTCCAATTTCGTTTTTGGTACTGCAACTGCTATTGCTCTCCAAAATTCTAGCAAACCTCTATATGATCTCTTTCCCGATGTCATAGACCACAGGCTGAGCCAGAACTATGCTCTGATACCACTGTAATATCCCGAAAGGGAAATAGATAGCAATACGAGCATATGACAATACAGAAAATGCCAGAAATAGAACACAAAGCAAATATTCATAAAAATGCTGGAAATGCTAAGCCATTTTATTAATCTGAGAAATATGATGAAATACAATAGATGATCAAAGTGATAGCACCTAATCTTGCTCGAGGCAAGTGAAGAACTCTCTCAGAAAGACAGGAAATGGCTGCTCTAAGAAACTGCGTCCCAGCTGCTGGAAAACTGTCGAAAATTACTGCTGCTGGAATGAACTGGAAGCTAGGGGCTGCTCCCCTTGCCGAAATGAGCTGAAACTCTACAAATCACCTGTACTCACCAATCCGGACAAAACCCAGAAACCATATGAATAATAGTCAGCCTCCGAAAATCACCAAAGAAACCCTCCTCAAGGAATTACGCTGCCTCTGCAAGGCTCAGCGCAGGTGCAAAATGAAAATAGCTGAAACAGTGCCACAAACTCCTTAGGAACTCTCCTACTGGCAAAGACTGATCCCCTACTCCGGCTATCAACTGAAACTCCTGCAGAAACCCCGAACTGGAACACCTCCAAGAAGAAGCTGATCACTCCCTGAGGAACACAACGTGGTCACGAAGAAGAGCCAGCTCCCTCGGCAAACCTTCAACCAAACCTCCTGCTAAGTGAAGAAATATTGCCGAGAACGGGCACTAAAGTATCCACGGAGACTGAGCGAGATCCGGCTGGAGGAGACACTCAACGCACCTACTTCGATCTGTGACAGGAAGACTAAAGAACCAGCATGCTCAAGAAGACAAAAGTCTAGCTCAAATATCATCATATCAACAGAATGTATGAAATGAAAAGACTCCTCAGATTTTAACGTTGGTTTCCCTCCAACTGACGTAGCCTCTCCACCATGTGCTCATCCTTATCTCGCGAGGCTTCTGGTATACGATAGGTCCCCTCTCTCACATTAGTCTCTTGGCCCCCTTGGCTCACCAAGTTACAACGTTGTGTCTACTAGGGAGTGAACTTTATTTTTAGAGTGAGTTATGTCCCCCTCTACTCACCTTTATTTATAATTTAATTATATAAGGCAAAATTGATCAAAATTAATATTTCCAATTAGCTGCTGCTAATTGGGAATATTACAGGGGAAGAAGATGAGGAGGATGACGAAGATGCAAGAGATAGTCAGAAAGCCTAGGATCAGTTGCCACCTCCACCTCCAGGTACAGGAGGTGCAGCTTTTGCACCCACAGGAGGGACCCTTGCGGCATTGCGAGGAGTTCCCAAGTATTTGACGCTGCGCATACGAGGGACAGTGCGTGGCCAGCGAGTATCAGTTTTGGTTGACAGTGGGGAAACCCACAACTTCATTGATGCACAGATGGTCGAGCGGAGAGGTATACCGACCGAGAGCTTTGATGGATTTTCAGTTCTGGTCCCAGGAGCCCAGACGATGTAGTGTGCACAGTATGTTCCAGAGTTGGCAGTGACGATGGGTACCTACACCGTGAACGACCACTTTTTCGTGGTCAACATACCAGATACCAATGTGGTACTGGGTGTACAATGGTTGATTACTCTGGGGAAGGTCACCACATATTGGGAGGCCTTAGAGATGGAGTGGGATGATAAGAAGACCAGGAAGCACAAGAAGATCCGCGGGATGCACACTTACCCACCTCAGACTGTTTCGGCACACCGGATGGAGGTAGATTTTTGGAAGGGAGACATAGAGTGGGTGGTTGAGTTACGGGCATCAGAGGTAGGGACTACCAGTCAGGCAGTTCATCCTGATATACAAGCCATCCTTGACAAATATGAGTCAGTGTTTGGTGATATACCACTAGGTCAGCCACTAGACCGAGGATTCGAGCACACCATAGAGCTTGAGCAGGGCATTCAGGCGGTGATCACTACCCCTTATAAGCATCCAAAAGCCTATCGGGATGAGATTGAGCGGGCCATCCAGGAGTTGCTAGCTCTTGGGCACATCAAACCGAGCACGATTCCATTCGCTTCTTCCATGGTGTTGGTGAAGAAGAAGGACGACACCTTACGGATGTGCATTGACTACAGGGCCCTGAACAAGAAGACCTTGAAGAACAGGTATCCTATACCCAGGATCGATGAGTTGATGGATGAGCTGAGAGGAGCCAAGTTCTTCTCGAAGATTGATTTGAGATCAGGGTACCATCATATTCGCGTGAGGGAATAGGAAATTCCCAAGACCACCTTCAGGTGTCATTATGGGCACTTTGAGTTTTTGGTTATGCTTTTTGGGCTAACCAATGCACCAGCTAATTTTCAGTCTTGCATGAACCATATCTTCCGCAGTCGTCTGAGGAAGTTTGTATTGGTCTTCTTTGATGACATACTCATATATAGCAGGACTTGGGAGGAGCATCTCCAGCATATAGAGGCAGTACTACATATCTTGAAAGAGCAACAGTTCTATGCTAAGCTCTCCAAGTGTGAGTTTGGGATGACGGAGATGTTGTATTTGGGTCACATTATTGGAGTGGACGGAGTGAGAGTCCATGAGGAGAAGATTAGGGCCATAAGGGATTGGCCAGAGCCGAGGAACGTGACAGAACTTCGAGGATTCATTGGCATATGCACCTATTACAGGAAGTTCGTCAAGAGTTTCTCACAGCTTGCTGCACCCCTTACAGATTTGACGAAGAAGGGGGCATTCAGTTGGTCAGATACAACGTAGAAAGCCTTTGATAGGCTCGAGGAGGTGATGAGTAGCTTCCCAGTGCTTGCATTGTCGGATTTTACACAACCATTTTTCTTGGAGTGTGATGCGTCGGGAGAGGGGATCGGCGCAGTATTGATGCAGGGAGGACACCCTATATCCTTTGAGAGCCGAAAGATCCTTCCGCACGAGAGGTTGTATTCTATATACGACAAGGAGATGTTGGCCATTATGCATGCATTGGCCAAATTCCGGCAGTAATTGGTAGGGAATAGGTTCATGGTGAGGTGCACTCAGCCACGCCCTTGGGGATTCATCAAAGGGTCTATGCACGACAGAGAGGTAGGGCATAAGAAGCGGATCAATAAGATCCAAGCATATGACTTTGACATTGAGTATGTCAAGGGTAAGAATAACGTGGTAGCAGATGTCTTTTCACGTAGACCGCCCACGTAATCTCTTATGAGCTTGGACAGCGATTGGAGGGCTTGAATTTTAGTGAGCATCAAAGGATAGATTCGCATGTGAGGTGTTGGATGGACAGTATGTGATGACAAGGCTGTGGTGGTCGATGATCATCTACTATGTGATCATGATCTTCTTCACCGAGGATCTTACCAAGAAGATACTCCAGGCATCACATGATTCTCCTTTGATAGGCCATCAGGGGTTTACCAAAACCTACAAGGCCATTAGAGAGAGGTTCTCATGGAGGGGCCTCAAGGAGGACGTACTCCAGCACATCATGGACTGCGATGTTTGTCAGAGGAACAAGGGTGAGATGAGCCATCCTGCAAGACTGTTGCAGCCTTTTCCCATTTCGAAGGGAAAATGGGAGAGCATATCGATGGACTTCATCACAGGGTTGCCCATGGTGCAGGGCAAGGATTGTATCTTTGTCGTCATTGATCGACTGACAAAGTATGCGCACTTTTTAGCCATATCCGCACATTACACAGCAGCACAGGTGGCCGAGTTGTTCTTCCGGGAGGTTTTCAGGTTGCATGGTCTTCCTAAGACCATCATCAGTGACAGGGACAGCTGCTTCATGGGTAGATTTTGGCAGGAGCTTTTCCGACTAGTGGGGAGGGAGTTGACACAGAGTACCAGTTACCACCCACAGATGGATGGACAGATGGAGATAGTTAACAAGTGGCTAGAGGGCTACTTGCGTAACTATGTCGCGCGCTAGCCGAGCATGCATTGGGGGGGAATTTTGAGGTCTAAAATGGGCCTCCTAAGGAAATTATAAAATAATAGTGGAAAAAATCAAATAAGATTTGATGACATCATCAAATTTTAGAGGGAAAAATGGAAAAACTACTTTTTCAACTCATATTTTCAACTTATTTCCCAAAGTTTTTACTCAAATTTCAAGCGGGAGTACTCGTTGGATGTGAAATTTAATTCCCCATCCAAGGAGTACCCATGTTGCATACTTTCGATGGGTCCTACTACACGAAAAATGAGAAATACATAAAAAAACGTGATTACAATCACGTTTTTTTATGTATTTCTCATTTTTCATGCAGTAGAGTTCATCAAAAGTATACAACATGGGTACTCCTTGGATGAGGAATTAAATTTTGCATCCAATGAGTACTCCCGCTCGAAATTTGAGTAAAAAGTTTGGGAGATAAGTTTAAAATACGAGTTGAAAAAGTAGTTTTATTATTTTATTATTTTTTAATATTTTTACTTTTTTACTCCAAAAATGGTGAATCATCCATTATGGATGACATCATCATCTTGAATCCTATTGGTTGTTATAAAGTTTATTTTTGTTGTACATTTTTCTTATGAGGCCCATTTTAAACCTCAAAATTCCCCTAATGGCTGAAGTGGTTGCATCTGGGGGAGTATTGCTATAACGCGACACATCACATGTCCATTGGTATGTCACCATTTTATGCTTTGTATGGGTATCATTCCTTATCTTTTGCTGATGTGATGTTCGGGGCTAGCAAGGCTCCTAGAGCCAAGATTTGGATCCAAGAGAGTCAGGACATTCTCCGAGCTCTCAAGGATAATATGGCTACAGCACAAAACCAGCAGAAGCTGTATGCCGACAGAGGTCGGGTGGAGAGACAGTTTGAGGTAGGGGACTTGGTCTACCTACGATTACAACCATACTGACAGTCGTCGTTGAAGTAGAAGGGAGCTGAGAAGCTCAAGCCTCACTTTTACAGGCCATATAGGGTGATACGCAGGATTGGGCAGGTTGTGTATGAGTTGGAGCTACCCCAAGGCAGCGAGATCCACAACGTTTTTCATGTATCATGCCTGAAGAAGGCGCTGGGGCAGAAGGTGACAGTGACAGAGGAGCTACCACCTATGGATGATGAGGGGCATTTGGTGTTGCAGCCAGAGGCTATTATTGATACCAGGGAGAGGCAGCTACGGAGCAGGATGGTCCGGGAATTCTTGGTGAGGTGGAAGAATTTGCCGGATGAGGATTCCACTTGGGAGAGTGAGAAGATTTTGTAGCATCCATCACTTCAGTTGCTTGAGGACAAGCAACATTTTTCCGGGGGAGACTGTAATATTCCTAATTAGCGATAGCTAATTGGAATATTCGATTTTGTTCAGTTTTGCCGTCTATAGTTTATAAATAAATAAAAAGTGAGTGGAGAGGGTCTAACTCACTTAAATGGAATAAAAACACCCTCCTAGTAGCACAACATTGTGACTTAAGGGGGAGCCAAGGGGGCCAAGCACCATGTAGAGAAGGGGGCCCACGTACACTCTAGAAGCTACTGCGCAGATAAGGATGAGCACGTGGAGGAGAGAAAGGCTACGTTGGGGTTTTGGAGGGAAACCAATGTTCTAAAAGATGGAGGAGCCTTCTCATTTCATTCATTCTGTTGTTGATGATATTGAGCTAGACATTTTGTCTTCTTGAGCACGCTGGCTGTTTAGCCTGTCTACAGCACGGTTTAGTGCATTGAGTGTCTTCGGTCGGAGATCTCGCCCTTAGCCCCGGGGGACTTCGAGTGCCTGCTCGGGCAAGGTTATTTCTTCAGTATTTTGTGAGAGGGTTTGGTGTTTGGGTTTGTTACGAAGCGGGGATTTTATAGAGACTGCGCAGTCATTAGGGGAGAGGACGTAGTCCCTTTTTGGAGGTGCTCCAGATCGGGGTTTTTGCAGGATATTGAGCCGAGATTTTGAGTAGAGGATCAACCTTTGCCTTTGGGAGGATTTTGGTGGAGTTTGAGGCGATGTTTCAGTCATTTCCATTTAGCCTCTGCACAGAGCCATGGAGGCCAGCATAATTCCCCAAGGGGGTGTTTTCTGGAGGTTTTCAGAGGTCGGCCATTTTTTATATGGTTTCTGGGTTTTGTTGGGGTTGGTGAGTAGAGGATATTTCCATATTTTCAGCTCATTTTGGCAAGGAACAACCCCTAGTATTCAGTTCGTTCTAGCAGCAACAGCTACACGGCAGTTTTCCAGTAGTTGGGACGCAATTCAGAGAGCAGCCATTTCTGGTGTATTTTGAGAAGTATTTCTTCCCTTGCCTTGAGCAAGTTTAGGTGCCATCACTCTGATCACCTATTGTACTTCATTATATTTCTCAGTTTAATAAAATGGCTTAGCATTTCCTTTCTATATTTTTGATGAGTTGCCGTACATTCTTTCTATGCTATTATATGTTTGCTGCACTTATATTTTTATATATTCTTGAGCATTCTAGTTCTATACCACGTGGTGTGTTTATCTATCACTCTTAGACAAAGTCTGGAAAGGGCCAGGTAGCCTCCGGATCTCATACTCTTTCAGAGGAGAAATATCCGGTAAATGCCCTCCCAATCCATCTTTGGTTGGAGTTTGTCGTGTTTTAGAGATATCCCCGAAACGGGATATTACAGAATCAGTCTTCGATTGTCCTATGACAACTTGTTTTTATTGCATATTTCTCCATTGCATTTCTGATGTTGGTACACTTATGAGCATTATTTGGAGAGTATTGTATGTACATCCCATTGGGAGCATGATTCTCCCTATTATACATGCTTCATTTTGCAGGAGATACCATGTGCAAACCATGATTGCCACATTACCGCTTGTCTCTTCTTGTGGGAGGAACCACTTGGAGGATTTGAGGAGGCAATCCATGGCTGATTTTCTTGATGGGGTGGCTTGGGCCATTCTTAGAGGCCATACATTTCAGCCCAAAGACAGAGGCAGCCCCATGCACACTTCAAATGGAGAGAGGGACATCATGAGAACACAAGCACAACTCTCCATTCAGCCCCAACACATTGTAGCAATCCGGGTTGAGATTTTTATTTGGATGATTATGTTGTAGCTCCTAGAGACAACCTAGAGTTGTGATAGACCAGTGCCTAGGACATCTTAGCATAGCAAGGAGCATATAATATAATGTATGAAGTTGTCAACTTCAGCTCACATGCTATCTCCTGTAAACAGGGAAAATCAATCTAGAATGGGACCAAACTCTCAGAAACTGACATAGGAGAAGGGATACTGCAGAGACAAAATGCAGAACTCTAATACAAAAACAACAGACAATTCAGAGACAGTTTACAGTAAAGCGGGTCGATTCAGAAATACCTCGCAGACATAAATTATCAGAAGGTGTACGTAGTGAAAGAAATAATGAGAAGATATTAGTTAATATTGAGTTGATACCCAGATATACAATACTACCATGCATGGGCTTACCAATCTAAGAATCCATACATGATAATAGCATTTTAAAAGCACCCTCCCAAGGCAACTAATACAGCAGAAGTATGGTTAGTCGAATAATGGAACAGAATATCATGCATGAGCCATATTTAAAGCGCTTGCCTGATCTAAGTATGGGCATCAACTAGGATGAATCCTTACCAGCAATCAGTGAGCCACTCGCATTCCAAAACATGATACAGGAAAGATGGATGAGATGGAATGATATATTAAATTACACATAAAAGAGTTACAGACTGTGAAATAACAAAGACCAGAATCCTCTTTGACAGAGAGAACTCCACCTCACTGGGACCCTATGGGCTCTGAGCCTTCATACAAAAGTTCTACAAAATGTATACAAAATGCCTTTCACTGCATAATTTTCTGATAAAAATCTGGAACCCTTACAATGCGTTTCTTCATGGTTTTTATAAGAGAAACTAAAACCTAACAAAAGAGGTAGCTGATGAACATTTAATTGTATCATTAAAACAAAATGGCGGAAACATTTGCGCCCATACTGCTGAATGACTATGCTGTGCTGTTTGTACTCTGTGGCCTGTTAACCAGAATAAATGTTGTGGGTGAAAGTCTCTTCAGGCACACTGGAAAGAAGTAATATCACGTAAACATCCTGTCCTTTCCTGAAGGAAAATTTGGCTGAATGAGGACCTGGAGGGTATTGTTTCTTGTGCGTTGTACCCTCTGCCTTCTAAATCTTGAATTAAGATTGAAGATCTTCGATATTGGACACTGAATTCCTGGATCTTCCACTAATACTCTTTGCCGCAACATTTAATGTCTTCATCTGCTAAAGTCTGCGCTTTGAATAACTCCAGAGGGTTTTAGCAGTTTTTCTACCCTATTTTATTAGTGCAAACGGTGTCGCAACAGCCTCCCAGATCTTTTCTTCATAAATTCTGCCTCTGAATTATTGTCCTTTGACGTGCTTGTGGCCTCTGAAATGGAGGCTGTAATGTATGATAATTCTCCACCGCTGCGAACCTGCAAAACCCACGAATTTGTTAAAGAAAAACCATGCGCGGAAGGGTGAACACAGTGAGGATCATGATGAGATAACGCGGCATGGTGGGGCAGTCGAGAAATGCAGAGCAATGGTGGGAAGTGCAGCGTGACGGAGGAAGGTGACAATGGAGAAGGTTGGCGAAAAGCGATCACGATCGTGGAAATACATAAGAAATGAAGAAATGAACCAATATAGGTCTAGGTGGCGAAGAACACGGGGGGAAAGACTGAGGGACAGGTGGTATGACATCGAGACAGCGAGAACGGATGACGTGGAATGCTGACTGTGGGAGCCGGTCAAAGACGGAAATAGTCAAATCCCGATCGTCCGATCTCAGGAGGAGATCGACGGTTGGAAGAGTGCCGGAGACAATAGATAGTGGGTCAGGGGCGCTTTTGGCTTGGGTCAATGTTCGTGCAACTTCGGAGCGCGATGACCGTCGGATGGAGGCTCCCAGATCTGACGACGGTGATGAATATCGCTGCGTGTCTTCGTCCGAAAGATAATGCACGATGGGGTGGTGGTTTTGGAACAGTGACGGAGCCACGTGTCGCGCAACATATGGCATCGCTGCGATTTGAGGAATACCGCCTGCCCTGGATAAGCAGTGCGATAAATACTACCGGTTTTATAAAGCGTTTTTGAGCGCAGGGACCACCGGGACAGATGGGTTGCGGACCGTCGATTTTATGATTTGATCGGATGGCTGGCAGGTGGGTTATGTAGAAATTTGCTGAATAATGATTAATTATCCACCGAGACTATCCTGATCACATACAATTCGAATTTATATGCAACACATAATCTCTTCCACTCAGATCATCAAACATGCGGAAATAAAATCAAGCGATAACACATCAAATCATCATACACATTAACACAGTATGTATGGGGAAAGCTTATAGCTGAAAACCCCGCAGCTATTGTGTATATTATAATGGAGAAATCATGTAACAAACTCAGTATAATACTCCTCACAAGTACTCAGTACTTTCTCATGAAGTTACACACAAACTAGCTCAGTTTTGAACAGGTTACTGGTTCAAAACTCACCGCCAATTGCCTTGCCTCTATTGCGCAATCCAGGCTTGTCTATATAGAGATCCAAGGTTCGAATCTCCTTGGCTTGACAGCGCAATCATCATGGGAAATTCCTTCAATTGTGGTGCAAATCTCATGCACAACTGATGTCGCCACTGATAGCTAACTCCACCCTTTCATCTACCTCTTTCACTGGTCTCCACTGAACTGATCATGCACTGTAGTGAACTGATGTGTTCTTGAGTTGAATAATTAGTTACTAATTAATGAATTAAATAATAACTATTCACTCCACTCATAACTAATTGATTAGCTAGTTAAACTAATCTCAATCAGTTCAACTAAAATAAACAGAACACAACTCCACTAGCTGTCTCATTAACTCCACCAAACTTCTGCCACTGAAGTCCTAACTGAAGTCAACCATGCATGATGCCATCAAACCTTTGGGAATAGCGTAATTCCTCTGTCAGATGCATGAGCCACTTCCAAGGCTCGAACTGAAGTGCTCCAAGAGAGTAAACTGTTGTTTAGAGTCCAAATATTATTAAGGGTAAATAATATTTGACTTCCCTATTTTTAGGATAGGCAGTCTAAAAATAGACTTCAACCTATCGACCTATAGGTCAAAAAATAGAGTCCCATATATTTTTACCAACATGACCAATACTCCAAGAATAACATACTGCAACCCCTGGACCATGCTCCATATGTCTAAAAATAGACATAGTCTAAAAATAGACTTTGCGCCGGAATTTGCCTGCGGGCCCACTTAGTGAAGGCGACTTCATTTCACTAAGCTCCATCATCTTGCTGCATTTTCAACACTCCCTCTCAGCAAGATATGGATTATCCGCAACCCCTATCCTGCCTCTGTGGAATTCAAACTTGCTCCTGGTGAGCGCCTTCGTCAGGATGTCGGCATCCTGATCCTCCGTGGGAACATATGAAAGCATCATGATTCTCCGTTGAACACAATCTCTGATATGATGGTACCTGATGTCGATGTGTTTGGACCTATCATGAAATATTGGATTAGCCGAGACCTTGATGCAGCTCTGGTTATCACAGTAGATCACTGTAGGCTCCAAATGCAACCTGAACAAACCTGCGAGGATCTTCCTCATCCAAATAGCCTCGCATGCAGCCAAGCTAGCTGCCATGTACTCGGCCTCTGCTGAACTGAGAGCCACGGATCTCTGCTTCCTGCTGTACCAAAAAACTGCTGTCAACCCAATGCTGAAAACTCCTCCAGATGTGCTCTTCCGGTCTGTTGGACTCCCTACCCAATCTGCATCAGTGAAGCCAGAAAGCTTCGCTCCATCCTCCTGTTTGTACCATAGACCATATCCCGATGTGCCTCTGATATAGCGCAATACATGCTTGCCTGCCTTCCAAAAGAACTTGGTAGGCTTAACCATAGCTTGCGAAAGCTGGTTAACTGCATAGCATATATCGGGTCGTGTATTGACCAGATACATAAGCGACCCCACCAACTGTCGATAGACAGTGGTATCCACTACCTCCGCTGAAGTAGCATCCTCCTTCCTCCAACCACCAGGAAGAGGAGTGTCAACAGGCTTGCAGCCTTGCATGTTGAACCTCTCCAGAATCTCCCGGGCATACTTGCCCTGAGAAACAAACAGTCCTCCGCTGCGCTGCCAAATCTCCAATCCCAGGAAATAATGAAGGATGCCCAAGCCCTTCATCTCAAACTCTCATGCAAGATCCTCCTTGCATGAAAGTATCAACTGCTCATCGCCAGTCAAAATCAGATCATCTACATACAGTACGATGATCAACAGCTTCCCCTCCACCACAATCTGGTACAGGTTTGGATCCGCCTCACTCTTGGAGAATCCAAGCCCTGTGAAGTAGCTGTCTATCCGAGTGTACCAAGCACGAGGTGCTTGCTTCAGCCCATACAGTGCTCTCTTGAGTCGGCACACATGCGACTCACTGCTGAAGATCTCAAAACCTTCAGGCTGCTCTATGTACACCTCTTCCTCAATAACTCCATTGAGGAACGCAGTCTTCACATCCATCTGATGAATGTGCCACCCCATCTGCGCCGAGAGAGCAAGGATCGTCCGTATGGAAGAGTACCTTGCGACAGGTGCAAAAGTCTCCTCATAGTCAATCCCCTCGATCTGTGAGAAGCCACGGGCGACAAATCTCGCCTTGTACTTCTCCACACTCCCGTCAGCCGCCTGCTTCACTTTGTAGATCCATTGCGAACCTACAACTGATTTCCCAACCGGTCTTGGGACAATCTCCCATGCACTGTTCCTGATGATCGAATCATATTCTTCGATCATGGCATCAACCCATGCGGGTTCCTCCACAGCTTCCTCAAAAGAGGATGGCTCTGCCACAACACATTGACTCATAAGAGCCATGTATCCAGTGTACCGATCCGGTGACTGTCTCTGTCTGCGCTGTGCTGTAGGTGGTCCTACAACCTTCTCTGCATCCCGAGCCAGTCGCTCAGCTTCTGTAGTGCGCATGCGCCCTCTGATGGTTGGCGCTACATGGGTGGTTTCTTCCACCTCCTGAACCTCCTCTTGTGGCTGATCCACATCCGGAAGCTCCTCCTTAGGAACTAACAGCTCCTCATCCGCATGCAAGTGTAGCTCCCTCTCAAGCGAACACTGCATGGCTTTCTCCTCCTGAAATTTTATATCCCGTCGCACAACAGTCTTGCGACTGTCTGACAAATATAACCGGTAGTTGTGAGGTGTATCAGTGTACCCCACAAATATTCCAACCTCAGCAGTTGGATCCAGCTTCCTTCTCGCATCCTTCGTCACATGCATGTAGACAGGAGAGCCAAAGATCCGCAAATGGGAAATATCAGGCCTCTTGCCAGAATAAGCCTCCTCTGGTGTACTCATGCCAAGAACCTTGTGAGGACAACGGTTCTGCACATACACTGTTGTATTGCATGCCTCAGCCCACAAGTGAAGGGGTAGGCCCTGATCATGCAACATCGCCCGTGCAGCACCCACGATCGTTCTGTTCTTCCGCTCAGCCACCCCGTTCTGCCGTGGGTTATGGGGTGCGATGAGCTCTCTCCGAATCCCTTCTGCGCTGCAGAACTCCTTGAATTCAGCCGAGATGAATTCACCACCGTTATCACTCCTTAGAGCAATCACCTCCTTCCCCGACTCCTTCTCGACCAGTGCTTTAAACTCACAGAACTTCGCGAATGTATCGCTCTTCTTCGACATGAAGAAGATCCAGCACTTTCGAGAGAAATCATCAACAAAGATCACATAATACCTGTGCTTTGCTGTCGAAGCAACCGAGAAAGGACCACACACGTCTGTGTGAACTCTCTCAAGGATCGTCGTGGCGCGACTATCCTTCTCGTGAAAGGTGGCTTTCACATACTTCCCCAAGGTACACCCCTTGCACTGATCTGACTGCGCAAGAGTGCCCTTAGGAAGCCCAGTAGAAATTTGCTGCAGAATCTTCAAAGCTCGATGGTGAAGGTGGCCCAATCTCCTGTGCCACAGTTCGCCCTCATCATCCCGGCTCACCACTTCTCCCGCCTTGCATGCCATAGCTGCGCAGCCATCTACCTGCAACTGATAAAGGTTCTTGGTTCGAACCCCTATCTTCCGGGTCTCTCCAGTAGTCTTACTGCGCAGGAAGGATTTTCCTTCGCCGAAGACCACATCATACCCCTTATCCTCCAACATCGCCACAGAGATCAAGTTCTTCTTCAATCCAGGTACATGCATGACATCCCTCAATACAAAGGGTTTACCAGACTCCCTCTGAAAGGATATGGTACCAATACCAGTCGCACTGTATCTACCATCATCGCCCATCTCGATGTGCATACCCAAATCCTTGTCCTCCAGATCTGAGAACAACTCCCGATCTCCCGTCATATGAAATGACGCACCGCTGTCCAAGAACCACACCGATCCCATGACACTTGAAACCAAGCATGCAATCAGTGAAAAGTCAAGCTCGAACTGTGAAGCCAAAGCTTCTCCATCCGCAGATCTTCCCGCTTGCTTGTTCTTCTTCTTCTTTGGACAATTGGTAGCATAATGTCCGTGATCATGGCAGTGAAAACACTTCACTTTCGCCATATCCTGCTTCTTGCCCTTTGCACCAGAATGAGAGGTTTTCTTACCCTTCCCTTTCTTTGCTTTGGCAACCAAAGCGCAGTTTTCTTCATCAGCTCCTTTTGATGAAGATCCATCTCGAGTAGTCCTCCTTATCTCCTCCTGCATGAGATCCGCCCAAAGGCGCTCCCATCCCGGCAGCTTCTCCCGACCATTGACACTATCTTGATATGAGTGCCAAGCCTTCGGAAGACCAAGGAGAGCCAGGTCAACCATGTCCTCGTCTTTGACAGTCACCCCCACACTTCCCAGCTCATCTCTGCATTGAGTGAACTTCGTGAGGTATTTGGCGATACTGTCGCCCTTCTCCATCTTGATGTTCCTGAGCTTATCTTTGAGCGCCAGCTTCCTTTGGTTGCTCTTACTCTGGAATAGATCCGTCAAAGCTTTCCACATTAAATATGGAGAAGCCTTTCCATGCACGCTGGATACAATATGATCCTTGACGCCCTCCAACAGGATCCTTCGACATTTCGCCATCTTCTTTTGCCATGCTTCGACTTCAGCAGGATCAGTGGGCCTTTGGACATCCGTATCCACGAACTCCTTCAATCCATTATCTTCTAATACTGCCTCCATGCGATCCTTCCATGCAACATAATTCGAATTGCCTTCAAGAGCATATTCGAGTCGCAAACCGTTGAAAGACATTTTCAACACCGGCACCAAGAAAACAAAACTGCTGCAAAATTTTGAATTCCACCTCAAAGCTCAACCGCTCTATATCTGTGAGAACAAATTATTTCTAGCACAGAGATTGACTGCAAGGGGCATTTACCAGACCTTTCACTTTCCGAAGAAAGATGAATCCGGAGGCTACCTGGCCCGCATGCAGACTCTGTCTACCGAAATAAGTTTGTAATCACCGTGATGATCAATCTCTGCTTCAATAGCTCCGATACCATGTAGAAATTTGCTGAATATGATTAATTATCCACCGAGACTATCCTGATCACATACAATTCGAATTTATATGCAACACATAATCTCTTCCACTCAAATCATCAAACATGCGGAAATAAAATCAAGCGATAACACATCAAATCATCATACACATTAACACAGTATGTATGGGGAAAGCTTATAGCTGAAAACCCCGCAGCTATTGTGTATATTATAATGGAGAAATCATGTAACAAACTCAGTACAATACTCCTTACAAGTACTCAGTACTTTCTCATGAAGTTACACACAAACTAGCTCAGTTTTGAACAGGTTACTGGTTCAAAACTCACCGCCAATTGCCTTGCCTCTATTGCGCAATCCAGGCCTGTCTATATAGAGATCCAAGGTTCGAATCTCCTTGGCTTGACAGCGCAATCATCATGGGCACTTCCTCCAAGTGTGGTGCAAATCTCATGCACAACTGATGTCGCCACTGATAGCTAACTCCACCCTTTCATCTACCTCTTTCACTGGTCTCCACTGAACTGTCCATGCACTGTAGTGAACTGATGTGTTCTTGAGTTGAATAATGAGTTATTAATTAATGAATTAAATAATATTTAATTCACTCCACTCATAACTAGTTGATTATCTAGTTAAACTAATCTCAACCAGTTCAACTAAAATAAACAGAACACAACTCCACTAGCTGTCTCATTAACTCCACCAAACTTCTGCCACTGAAGTCCTAACTGAAGTCAACCATGCATGATGCCATCAAACCCTTTGGAATAGCGTAATTCCTCTGTCAGATGCATGAGCCACTTCTGTAGCTCGAACTGAAGTGCTCCAAGAGAGTAAACTGTTGTTTAGAGTCCAAATATTATTAAGGGTAAATAATATTTGACTTCCTTATTTTTAGGATAGGCAGTCTAAAAATAGACATCGACCTATCGACCTATAGGTCAAAAAATAGAGTCCCATCTATTTTTACCAACATGACCAATACTCCAAGAATAACATACTGCAACCCCTGGACCATGCTCCATATGTCTAAAAATAGACATAGTTTAAAAATAGACTTTGCGCCAGAATTTGCCTGCGGGCCCAGTTAGTGAAGGTGACTTCATTTCACTAAGCTCCATCATCTTGTTGCATTTTCAACAGGTTATGGGTACGGCAGAAATGAATGATCGTCATCCGATCTGTGGAGATCGACGGCTCAGAGAACGCCCGATATTCGTTTGATTAAGCGCCCATAGAGCTTAGCGCTCGGTCGAGCGCCTAGGTTATATGGAGCGAAAACTTGAGGGGCTCAAGACCAAAAGGGCCTGGGCCTTTTTATATTTTCGGATTTGAATTCGCGACCTTTTTATGTAATTTTGAGGCTGAGAGAAGGCAACGATAGGTTGATACTGAGTTTTTCAGGCCCCAACATGGACTTTTAAGGCTAAAGGAGAGGATTTCGAATGGTTTTATGGGGCTGCCTGACAAAATTTTAGAAAGGGGGGGCTAATATGATCAACAGATTACATGGATGAGGAGATCATCATTGGGAGACAAATTTTCCCATGCATATCATCACTCCTACCTTAAGGAGGCCTTAGCACAGCAAGAAGGATTCCACTACACCTTCTATCTTTCCAGGATGAGCATTGTTGACAGCATGCATACTTGGGAGAGAACATTGGAGGACAGCTTTATTGCAACATATTTGAGCAGTGGTAGGACCATTGATGAGGAGGCCACAAGAGAAGAAGGGGGAGAATATTTTGTTCTCTTCATGCAGTTGCTTGAGGATAAGCAACATGTGGGAGGGGAGGACTGTAATGTCCCCAATTTTTATCCTCAAGCTAAATTGGACATTATAGTTGTACATTTTATTTTTGTTTAATAAAATGGGCAAGGAGACACCTTAGCCCCTTTTAGATGAAGAAATAACACTCCTAGTGTGAAAGGGGAGTGAATAAAGCAACTGAAATAAACACCAAAGGTGTGAATGGAACCCAGCTCACTTGATTAGTCACCATTGACTAAAGTCAACAGCACTGCCCAAGGAGGAAGAGGCTTCCTTGAGAAGTTGCGCAGTTTTGGAGGGAAGACATTCATGCAAGGATGGAAACCCTAATTGGTGGGACCATGGTGGAGAAGAGTTCTCACTTTATATGGAGGAGATGGCAACCCATTTTCATTATGCTATGTTTTAGATTTCAGACTTTGGGTCTGCAAGAGCTTGCATCCCCGGGCTGTTTAGCAGGGTGATGGTGCCCTTGGGCACTAGGGTGTTCCCGGTCGAGAATCCCTACCTCTTCCTCAAGGAAGGATGAGGATTGACCTACATTTCCTCAATCCGGCATTGGCCACAGTTTCATTCATCTTCTACAATGTTATTTTTGCAGCAGAGAGGACGTTGTGTAGCTGGGTGTAGCTAGAGAGGAACTCATGGAGTCTTCTTAGCTTGTTTTCTTCAGTGATGGAGGGCTCTATTCATTGGAGGAGCTAAAAGGAGGGTTCCTGGGCTTATTGCAGATCAGTTGGCATGGGCCAACACATCTATCATCTCCCACTGCACAGTCCATGAGGAGAATTGTGTTATTTTGGAGGAGGCAGTGAGAGAGGCGTTTCTGGAGCTTCAAGGAGGATGTTTTTGAGACAAAGGGATTAGCCCTTTGTATTGGAGACATTATCAGAGGAGGGCAATCAGATTTCATATCAGCCACAACCTCATTCATGTTTGGGTTCAGTTGCAGTGACAACTCTGTTGTCACATTTTGTATTTTCTCCGGCATTTCTAGCAATCTTCATAGATTGGCTAGAAATCATGTATTTCAGCCCATTTCTCTGTTATTGGGCTGCCATATATACATTTATTCATATTCAGCAACTTATACCTTCATGTACTCAGCGCAGTTGCAACTACTCCGGCATTTTGTGGAGTTGCAGCTACTCTTGTATTTCATGGCTTATTTATTGGAGGTTGGATCTTAAAGCTTGAGTGGCTTGTCCCTCGGCTATTTATTGTATATTTTTGCTGATATATCATAATATCATGATGGCTGTAGCATTTCCCTCTCATGATGTATTCAGATTTGCAGAGTTCATGCTTATGTTCTTATATTGCTGTAAGCTCTTTCATTGAGCATTGTTTTAGAGATCTAGTTTGGGGAGATCTGAATATCTCATCTAGATGCATTTCTTTGAGCTCATTTTCTGCAGGGGAGTTGTATTAGAGTTGTTCTAGGGCATCCCAGCGCTAGTTTGCCTTATTTATGCAGAAGCTTCCTTATACAGCGTCCTCAAGGACCCTGTAGCAGAAATTCCCGAGGTGGAATATTGCATATCTATAGGCAGAGTCTGAGAAGGGCCAGCTAGCCTCGGGATTTCTCCCTTCTTTAGAAGGAGTTATATCCTGTAAATGCCCCATCAGTCAATCTCTGAAATGGACTTGCAGTGTCTCACTGAAGAAGGAAAAATGGAACATCTAAGATGTTCCCAATGGAGCAGCATGTTCCTGAAAAAGGGACATTACACGCTGGAATCAGCAGGACTGCAGCAAACACATGACTAGACACATCTTAAACTATAAATCAATTTAATGTTTTGTTTTATGGGATTGGAAGATGGTATAAATCTGATTCACTGAAGAGATATTTCAGTCAAATCCACAGTTCTACTAATGAGGGTATTGTAACTTGATGTGGTAGCAAGGTGCAAGGTTGTAGTCTATGAGGAGAGGAAATAGCAAGATGAGAGAAGAATCAGTGGGTCTGTAAAACAGAAGTCTACTGATTTAGTAGAAATTCACAAAAGTAGCAGTTTTACAATATTCCATTGAGAGAGTTATTTCTAGTCTGACAAAATTCTCACTAAAATATCATGAAGATTAACTATCATGAGTGATGCTCTTCCACTGTTATAATATAGATTTTATCAGGAATGTTTACTGTGTGAGACTAACAAAAACTGATTAAACACATATCAAGCTTAAGAGACTAATAAAAACACATAACAGTATGATGATTTGCAAACTGGAACTGGAAGAAAGGAGAGATGGAAACAGAAGTAAAGTAGACAATACACACAGCAAATAGGTAATAATTTCTCCATAGTATTGTTCTATAACCACTAACCAACCCTTTTTACATAGCAATTTATCACATATATACAAAAATAATAAATTTTCAACTCCACAAAAGGAGTAAACCTATTCCCAAAAGTTATTATGATCTTGTGCAAGAGGTGAGGCTTATCCTAAAACTTTAATACAAAGTCCTATGACATAATGAAAATAACAGCGTCAAGGCTAACAATTCGAAGCAGTTTGTATGATGTGGCAATTTATGGGAAGACTCCTCTTCTGTTATGGTGCAGCCAACTCCATAAAAAGTGTAAACAACAATGAAAATGGCATGTGGTTGTTCCTTGAATGTTGCATGGTGCCTTGTAGTAATGTGCTAGTGTTGAGAGTAGTGGTAGAAAACTGTTTCAGAGAAACTCTGCCAATGTTTTGTTGTTCTTTTCCTTCTTTGGTGGAAAACCCTTTGTAATGGCAGAAAACCCGAAATTTTTTGGATAGAATGGCGGAGGTTCATTTTATGAGAAATTACAAAGAAACCCTTTGAAAATTTTTTAATTGATAGGGGAAACATGGAGCGGAATTAGTGGGAGGGATTATTAAATGAATGATAAGTGGGAGAAGAAAACCCTTTAGACACATATCGCAATTGTAGATCGGGGTCAGAACATTTTAAATTTAAGACACAAGCGGAAAGAAATGCGATTTGCGATGGGGTGATGACGTGGCAAGGAAGTAGGGCCAATCGTTGATCACATTTTGAAAGTTTTATTATGAAACACAGGAGTTAAATTTTGGAACTGGCAAAGTGTGATGTGCGATGAGACGGAAGGTGAGGCCTAGAAAATACCGCAAATTGCACATCGCAAGTTTTGATATGAGACACGAAAGTTAAACGTTGAAACTGGTGAAGTGCGATGTTTGATGAGAGCGAAGGGTGACGTGGCATAACAAACACTGGGGTCGCCCGCAAATCGCACATCAGAAGTTTTCGGGAGCAGAAGTGAATTCGGTGAGTGAAATTTGCGAAAATGCGATGCGAAAAGGTAGGTGGGGCCCTTTAAACGACTTTTCAAAGCGGAGAGTGAAAACTTCGTTAAGTTATGGTAATATGATAAAAAGACGTCGGAAAGATAATAAAAGGGTTTATAACGAATTCAAGGCGTTTCAAAGGGAAATATGGGTCCCAAACCATACCACAAATCGCATTTCGGGGGTTTTGTAGGAGATGGCAATTGTACGTGAATAGAAGTTAAAACTGCGAAGAGTCGATTGCGATGAAAGGCAAGGGTTCCACAATGTTTAGTAAGTGCAGTAAGTTATATCATATGATATATGATATTACCAAGGTTTGTTGTGGTGCGGGTAAAAGCTACGATAAAAGAAATATATATGGTAAGATTAAAAGGAAATATGATATGGCTGTTAGAGGGTGTGCGGTGCTGCTTTTTAACTATAAAAATTGGATTTTATTAGTTTAAAAGGGGTTTTGGAAGAAAGGAAAGGCTGGACTTTGGGTTTTTGGGAAAACGAGGAAAGGATCGAAGAGACATGGCGAAAATGGTGAAAAGGATGTGAAAGAATTGAATCATAAGGAGCTAGAGGCCAAGAAAAAATGACAGAGAGGGAAGCTTTGAAAGGCATCAAAACCAGTGCTAACTAGATGCACAAGAGACACAAATATTTAGGCTTTCAAGCTAGGGCCAAAACCTCTCCCTCTTGGAGAGGAAAACCCGACAATAATTCTTCTTATAGATCATCAATTGACGAATACCAAGACCATGACACAAACCATAAACATCAATGTATCTCCAAGACCCTTGTCATTGCTCTTCTAGGATCTTCCAGTTGATCTCTCCTTTCTGCACTGCACTACACCAACACTAGGAAAGCTCGGTTCCTAGTCCTAACCAGTGAGCTCCTTTTTTTGCCCTTATTTGATTTAGCCTCAGTCTCCTAGATACCTTTCTTCGGTCTTCTTGTTGTACCCTTGATCCCATAACAGAGATCTCTTTGCTGCAATTATCCTTCTTCAAACTGAGTATATATATTGGAACATATGAACTCAATTTAGAGGCTAGAACTACCTCTCCTCAGAATTGATCACAGTCTTCCATTCTCGCATACTATGGCAGACTTATTCTCCTTCTCACATCCCATTGTAGCCTCTTTCCTTACTGTGTATCCTCCCCTTACACATTGCAATTTCGATCACTCTTGCAGACCTTGACCAATAGGTTTAGTCCCAAGACAGGGCCTTTCTTCCTTCTCGAGACAACTTCCTTTCTTCATTGTACTATGTTTCTCCTTCGCAGCAAGAACACAGACCTAATCCTCGCAATCCATCGCAGAACTTGCCTGAACTGTTCTCTAAAAATGAGGCAGCAATCCCTTTATATATGGGACTGTCTCACTGCCTTTAGGCCGACATGATCTAGTGTGTAGGCTGAGATGTGTTAGTGTGTAGGTCGACATAAACAAGGGTCAATCTCTAACATATTTGAGCCGATTTCTTTGGAGCATCTTGACAAGGTCTTGGAGCATACATTTTAATCAATATTTGTCCTTTACACAAGTGTAACAACACTTCATATACATGACTCTAAATTACATTTATGACAAGATGACAAACTCCTAAAGACATTAAGAAGAAATCTTTGACCTATAATAAAAACTCCTTGCTCGTGAAACCCATGAGGCAAGCATTACAAAATACATTTTATTATCTTTGTCTTCTTCAATACATAAATTCATAATTACAAGTCATTATGAAGAACAAACCTAGTTACACTTTTCAATAATAGGGGTCTCAAAGCCAAATGCTATGGGCTCAAGGGTCGTAAACATGAGGAATGTCTACATATTTGGGTGTATGAATGCAGGAGGGAGCAATCGTGGTACATGAGTTACCACGACCTTTATTTTTCCACCATTCTTCATTTTCTTTTTGCCTTTTGTTGATTTTTATTTCTATTCACTGGTCGGGGCTCTAGGGAATGAGAGTAGGATGCGTATGATATAGCAGTGATTACCCCCTTAAGGTGGGGCAGTTCATCGCCCACCAGGAGTTGGGACATGCATGGGTTCCTATATGACGTTGGGGGCACTTATTGGGGCCCTAGGAACCAAGGTGACAACCATAATGATAAGAGGTAGAGCTCATGCTTGGCTTTTTCCCACGTGCTAAATTTTACTGTCCTTGCCATCTTTTGCATTTTGTGGTATTATTTTCTTTTTTTATGTGGCCATGATATGCTTTTATATTTTTTGTTTTATGCATCAACCTCCAAGGCATCATTCCAGGCCGGACCCAGACATGTGGACTGGGGGAGGGGGGATACTAGAGCCTTGTGGACCTGTTGTCGCACAGATTGTCCAGGGTACCGCGACAACGGCTCAGATTGGGGGTTGTCACTCTTATCCCCAATCTCTCTATTTAAGTTGTCTCCTTGCAAGCTAAGGGAGGTAGACCCTATTATAAATGAAGATAACAAATCTAGGAGACACAGCTAAAACATCAAATACTTGATAGAATAAACGAGATTCCACAGATCTAAATTAGATTTCACTTTCAAGACCAGTGCCTTATGGAGTCAAACCCGTTATGCAATTGAAAACAAGTAGGTGACGATTAACTACTGCTTATGATTGATCACAATGATATTTAATTGAAAAAACGCCACAACCATGAAACAATGAGTTGAAAATACCAGGATTTAAAAATGTTTCAATTAGTCTCGATCCAGCAAATGTTTCTATAGTCAAAACTTTGGATAAAATTTTTTTAGCACATTTGACTATAAAAAAAAATTTATTTTTTTATTATTTTTAAATTTAAAACAAGTTAGAAGTCTAAATAAAAGCTCCTATCTAAAATTTAAACTAAACTAAAATTAAAAAAGTTAAATCTCAAATTGAAATAAACCAAAGTCTAAAAGACTAATCTAATTAACAAAATTAAAATCTAACTAGATTAAAACTAAAATTTAAAAGTCAAATCTAAAAGTAAAATAAAACTAAACAAATTAAAATCTGACTAACCCCAAAATCTAACTACAATATTGAAATAATCAAATCTAACTCTAAAACTTACCATAACTTAAAACCATCAAAATAAAACAATCGAATTTTTAAACCTAACACTAACTTATGCTATCAACAATGAAATCTAAATTTAAATCTAACTAAAATTCAAAAAACCCTTACGCGTATATTTTTATTTTTAAAAATGTTGTCGCACAGATTGTCTAGGCACCGCGACAACGGTTCAGATTGGAGGATGTCACCTCTATCCCCAACCTCTCTCTTTAAGCTGTCTCCTTGCAGGCTAAGGGAGATAGACCCTCTTAGAAATGAAGGATAAATCCAGGAGAAACAGCTAAAACATCAAATACTTGATAAAATTAACAGGATTTCACAGATCTAGAATAGATTTCACATTTGATGATCAGTGCCTTATGGAGTCACACAAAATCCCATTATGCAATTATAAACCAGTAATGATGACTAACTGCTGCTTATTAAAACACGATTGATCAATGATATTCAATTGATGAAAATGCCAGGATTTTAAACTGTTACAATTAATTTCGATCCAGACAAATCAATGATTTTATATAGTCACTCTTAAGATAAAATTTCAAAAGCTCATTTGACCATAGAAAATTTGAAATTTTTTTTTATATTTTTGTATTTTCTATTTTTTTAAGATTTATATTTTATATTTTAAATCAAAATCTCAAAAATCTAAAATGAATAAAAGTTCTAATCTAAAAACTAAATTAAATCTAAAATTGAAATAAACCAAAGTCCAAAAAGATTAATCTAATTAACAAAATTAAAAAAAATCTAACTAGATTAACATTAAACTTAAAAGTTAAATCTAAACAAATAAAACAAATTGAATTATTAAAATGAAACTCTAACAAACACTATCAAACTAAAATAAAATTGAAACAAACCTACATTAAAATCTACGACTAACAAAAATGATTCTAAAGTCATAATATCTCTACGACTAATTATACAAGTGAATAAGATAACGCTGTCACAAAAAAAATCCGATTCATGAAATATTTTAACGCGTTTTTCTTTTTATGTGTGCATTGGTTTGCTGTTTGTCGTTTTATTCCGGCAGGTCGAAGAGCCAGGTTATGGACGTCAATGGCGCAGAGATGCAAGTGAGAAGGGTCACGACGGAGGAGAAAATGGTGCAGACGGCAAGGAGCTCGAAAGTGATGTCAGGGCACCAGGAATGCGTTTGTTGTTTTGTTTGAATTGCAGGTGGGACGGAGCAGCTTGGGTGGATTTGGAAGTTGGACAGTGAGAGATGTGAGGGCAGCGTGGACGGCAACTGATAAGAAAACGTGAAGGAAAAAAAGAGGCAGCTCGATGAGCAGGTGATACGGCAGAATGAAAGGTTTGCAGAGAAAAAGGCAGGACGGCAGGGGGAGGGAGCACGTGAGGAAAAAGAAGGGTCGGCAACCAGGGATAGGGTGATGTTTAAGGAAATCGATGGCTGGAGAAAGATGGACAGGCAGTAAGAGATGGAGCGAATAACCCAGTACGTCCAACAAATAAAAACCTTTTTTCTGCAAAAATGAAATTTTGATGTTCTTTAAACTGAATATCATACAGATCCGCCACCAGTGGAGATGAATCAGTGATTGAAACCCAATACACATAGAATTTTCTCAGTAGATTTTAAATTTTCTTCATTTAAGCTCAAAGCTCCTGCCCCCTTAAAATCGAAATAATGTCCAGATTTGTCCACAGTGGGGGTTCTGAGGCCAGATCTGGCCTTTGGAGGCTAGATCTGCCTTAGATCTAAAAAAAATTCCAATTGAACCTCTATCCTGCAACAATCAGTTAGATCTGAAGATATATACACCAAGAAACGATTAAAACCCTCACAGTCCTAAAAGAATTTACAAATTTACAACTAGTTTACAGATTTCAAACCCTCATGGTTAGATCTAAATCCGTTTTAGCACAATTTTCAGAGATTTAAAGTTTTAGTGAGAGGCACAAGCCTTCGAAACCCTGCAAAATCACAAATATCGTAAGATAGACCCGGAATTTAACAAATAAAGAGCTTATCAGATTTATGTTTATTGGGAGTCGGCTGGTCCAACCGAAGACTTCCCCAAACGCCCAATCTTAAAAAAAATTTCCCTGCACACTTAGATCTGAATCTTAGATCGATAGAGATTTAAGAAAACAACATGAGACCTTTGCAGAAAAATCATAATGTTATTTTATAAACCCAGAAAACTGCATAAGATACCTATATGCAGATTAATCCATGAAGGCCATCAACCATAAAATGCAAGAAACCAAGTAGCAGATTTTAGAGACAATTCACCACATAGATTTGAGAAGGAACATCCAGATTTGTAACCCCAAAGTCTTTATGCTTTATTCCTCAAAAATTTTACAAGAGCTTCTAAGAGCAAGTGCAAGATCGTGAGATCGGATGACTCAAAAATGAGAAAGACCTCTAAATTTATAGGACAAGATCTCTAACGGCTAGTTTGGATGATCCTCGTCAAAATAATCTCAATCGTCCAAAAGATTTAATTATCTTTTAATCCGGAGCGTTGAAATTAAAATTTTGGGGAAAAAACGAATTTATCATTTAATTCAATTTTAATTAACTCAAAATATTATTTTTGAGTTAATTACCCCAAAATTTTGACCTTGACTTAACCACCAAGGCCCAAGGGTCCAATATTTCTTAAAATTCTCAATATTCCCTTGGCTTGGGGCTTTCAAAATCATTTTCCAAGGACCCACAAATTTTGCCTTTAAAGATTTAATCCTAACTTAGGACCTTAAATTAATTAAATTTCTGGTTTAAGATTTTATTAATTAATTGACCAGAAAATTTAATTAATTGACTAAGAGGGGATTATAATTATTTTTCCAACCCTCTTTACATGAGATAATACATTTACATACATAAAGGGGGAAAACCCATTCGTATAGACCCTCAAATAAATACTCAATTCTGCGACTAAAAACATGATCTAGTAGACCAAGTAGCTCAAACTACTTTTACAAGGACTCGATAGAAACACTAGGACTCACTTAGTATGCTGATGACAAAATCCACCCTAGCTTTGGGGTGAAGCTGGAGGGAAAAACTCTGCCGATGACTTTCGTGAATCAGTGAAACAAAAAACCTCCTAGGATAGAGATCATCAACAACATACTAGACTTACTTAGGTTGTTACATACATGGACAGTGTTACTTAGATCATTTACATCATCACATGCAGAATGGGTTTACATCATTATAAAAACTGTCGATTGATGACTGATGATGGAATCTGAATGGTGCAACCACGTCGAACATGAAGAATCCCATTTGAAAAAATGGGGGTGTACTGCTATGGGGTCGTTGACAAAGTGTGGTCAACAGGACCCAGAGAGGAAAGATGATGAAATCGGTAATGTAATGTGCGGAGGGGAGTGAAAAATGTGGAATGGGAAAACAAGACTGGGTTACCAAAATTGGGGTTTGGCAAGTAGTTCCCATCCTAAAGTTGTAAGCCAGTGGGGGAGATCCTACATGACTATGGTTGAGGATTAACTCTCGATTTAAGGTGAGGGAACAAGACTATAGTCGAAACCCTTCCTTCTTCCAAGTTGCCCAATAATTCATACCCAAGTGTGACCAAGAAAAACAAGCATAAGCACCCAATTGCACAATGAAATATCTTTAAGATTGGATGGCCCACCTTCAAACATATGATCTCGACAGATGGGCGAGGGGACATATGACTGGCTCAGGGAATGGAGACATCTGGCACAATATTGGCTACACTAGTGGCTGTTAAGGGTTGTTGGCTGCCGGCTAAAGACAAATTTAGGGGGGGGATTCTCCTATAGTGTCACCCACTGGTGTTGGGTAACAATAACTACATAGAAAAACTTAAAAGTCAAACTAAGCAGTTGAGTATGAACCATAAAACAGAAAACAGCTGAACACAAAGGTGAAGAGTGTACATATGATAGAATGGATTCAAGGACAATGTTTGTGGATTAAGCAGAGTAGACAACAGATTGTAGTACAATATGACGAAGATTGTTCTGCCAAAATAAATGTTCTTATTGCCTGTTTGTCTGCAACTAAAACTTCATAGTTATCATTGAAGCAAAATGTATGGGCATGCCCAACAAAACTACTTTTGTTCATTCACAAAAAATAAATCCTATTCTTAACAATGTCCCCTCCTCAAAAAGACAATCACTCAATCTCAAGATTCTCAACTGTGTACCATTGAATATAGTAATTAAATTGACAGTTAATTCTCATTTGTGTGTGTGTGTGTGTATATATATATATATATATGAGTCAATGAGCCTCACGGCCAATCATTCCTCCAAAAATTTGATACAGCTATTTACTAATTAACAAGCATTTATCATCAAGAAAAATTTAAATAGAAATAACAATTGACTAGCATGAACTACATGCTATTTGCAGCATCTGTCTTTTGGTGAGAAAGGTCTACAATCAACTTTTGTGGCGTTGTCCAAGATCATATCCACCACCATTTCAGCGGTTCCAAAAGCCTGTATTGAGAAATCAAATCTATCAATCAGCTGACAATATAGAATTGACTTGCAAAAGCTTACAAGGTAACGTCAAATTAGATAATAAACATAGCAGAAGTCATGCATTACTTGACAGCTATGCTTCACAAAATGGCTTCAGATATTTTAAGTGAACTTGAGGACAATAATTAGTAAAGTGAGGAGAACTGCCGAAAATTATTAGAAAGAAAAATAAAGCCAGGGATGCCCTGAAAGGAACAAGTACAGACAGTTCTGAGCAATGCTTTGTCTTAAAAAATGCTAGATTTCTAGGAAATCTAACCTTTGTTGTATTATTCTTCAGACTGCTTCTCTCTCTCTCCTAATACAATATTGATCTTATGCTTCAGAAATTATCCACACAATTATAGCAGCAGCCGGCAAGTTATGACCGTGTGAGCTATTAACGTGGGAAGATTTTGAATATTCTAGTGATCAAAATGTGAAAATTTTTGGCACATCTATAAGCTTTCAAGAAAAATATAACAGCTTTGAAAATAGGTTTCTCTGCATTTCTAATGATTCCTTGGAATAGCCAGGATATAATCATTAACTATTTGTTTATCAACAGTCAGGTCATGTAACGTCTTTCATCGTGTTTCAGCTCAGTTGTATTCACATTTGTTGGAGTCTGTGTCCCTGCATAAGAAGAAATTAATTGATGCACAAGCAGCTAAAATTGTCTTTAAGATAATTGATTAAGCCTTTTAATGAAAATGAAAAGGTTTATTTCAGCAATCTTTGTAAAGAGAAAATAACAGCAGCACAAAATAACATATTATTGTGAAAACTAGGTCGTAGTATTTAGGATTGTAAAGATTGGGCCAATGTCATAGTCAAAGATATAGAAAGAAAAGTTGAAAGTAGCTATATGGTTTGGAATTCAAAAAAATCAAATGAGGAAGTTGATTACATTCAACCAACCCCAAAAAAGGACTATTTTTAACAACTCTGAAAATTCCAGCAGGGAACATGAGTTGATTACTCCACCCACCAAGATGAATTCAATCATCTCTCATTAAGACACGATGGCAAGATGTTTTTCTTAGTGAATCTCTACTTCAGTTAGAAGCGATGGAAAAGTGAATGCTTAGGTGGATTCCTGCTTCAAAAGAAGACATGGCAAGATGATTGCTTAGGTAGATACAGATGAATTCTGCTTTCAAAAAACGAGGATACAATACTTTAATGGAGCACCAACATAGGTCCCAGGATTAGAGATATGAGTAGCTGAAAATAAAAATAGTTCCTTTGCTGTAATCATCTTTCCAAGATTTTGAATCTTTGATGTAAAGAAAGGGTAAATAGTTGAAAACCATATTGTCATGTTAAGGAGAGGTATCCTCGACAGTTTACTCTTGGATTGCATGGGATGGACTACTTGGTAGGAAAACTCCATGAGGTGTCGGGCATAGTGTCATATTATCCTGATTCCCTACTCATTGATGGCGTTCAGAGTCCAGACTCCAGAGGGCCTCTGCTACTTGTTCCTGGCAGGATGGTGAGTGGAGTAGGGGGAGCTTCATGTTGGACAGGATGGCTTGGGATCCGAGTATTGACGGATCCTTTCATATCAGGGAGATGCAGAGGTCAGGGATGATACAGTGGCGCATCTGGGACCCTGTCACATTTTTGCAGCGACAGTGGGGAGCGTCAGCTAGATAGAATGCTTGGTCAGGCATTGCTTGAGGACAAGAAATTTTTCACTGGGAGGACCGTAATATCCCCAATTAGAAATTCTGCTAATTAGGATATTAGATTTTGATAAATTTTGATGTTGCTAATGTCAAGCAGAAATAAGGTGGGTTGGGACCCACAACAATTAAGGGAAAAGCTACAGCCTACTCCTATAGTTCACAAGGAAAAATTGTGGCCTTAGTGGGGTCCATGTGGTTAGGATTCGATTTGAAGGCAGCTCCCTAGGGGGGGCAGCGTGGGAGAGGCTCTATGGTGCAGCTCAGTGAGTGGCTGGATGAGGGGACTGCGTAGTCCATGGTGGGCCCAAGGGAACGTTTGGGGCTCAAGTGATAAAAGGAAGTAAAGGCAATTCATTTCCTCATTCATTCGGCTTATGTTTTGATTGTCTTCTTGACATAGCTCGCTTGTGCTTGGTGCCTAGTCTGCAGTGTTATTTAGCACACGAGATCTTCAGGCGGAGATCTCAACCTCTACCTCGGGGGACTTCGAGTGCTCGCTCAGGAGAGGAGTCGTACCATTTTGGAGGGGCATTCACAACAGAGATTACAAAAGCGTTTTCACTTCAGGGACTGCATAGAGGACGCAGAGACTGCACAGTGGAGGACGCAGTTCGGTTGGGAGGTTGCTCCGGGAGGTGAGAAGTGAGAGGAGATTTTGGACACTTGGTGGGGAGGCTTAGAGCTTCCTAACAGGGATTTTCAAGGCATTTTGGTGCCCTCCAGTAGCAGAATTTCCAGGAGGACCGAATTTCCCAGTAGCTGGGTGAGCCAAGCCCAAGAGGGCCAATTTCTGAGATCAAAACTAGGACAAACCCTTTCTGGGTTTTTCAAGGTTTATTGAGGGGAAGCCAAAGTTAATTTGGCAGAAATTTCTGGGCAGGTTTGAGGTGTCAAACAAAGGTCCTAACTCAGCCAACACCTTGAGGAGCTGGGGAAATTCGGCCGAAATTCCAGTGTTGTGAAACCAGCTCCAAAAAGAGAAGAAAAGAGATATCAATGCCTTAGAAATAAGCCACTTCGAGGGAGAAACCTCCAATACATTACATGAATGAACAATTCTTGGATGATTCAAATTACAAAACCTCATTTCTATATATAGGAGTCCATGGGGCCACAATGTAATCCTAGCCGACCTAATAATAATAATTTAAGGGCACAATAATAACAATATGGGGGTTACAAGGGTACAATAATAAC
Source organism: Pinus albicaulis (assembly GCA_034641835.2). Lineage (NCBI taxonomy): Eukaryota > Viridiplantae > Streptophyta > Pinopsida > Pinales > Pinaceae > Pinus > Pinus albicaulis. The sequence continues at coordinate 8,726,152 of CM076577.1, forward strand.
AATAAGGGGGTTACACTAACAACAATAAAGGACTATACTAGTAATATAGGGACCTAACATGCCCCTCTCCAAAAAAGTGTTGTCCTCAACGCTTGAGTAGCTCTAGGTGCTTTTGTATAAAATTTTCATCCTCCCATGTAGAATCTTTAGTGGGTAAGTTCTTCCACGTGATGAGATACTCTGAAATTGATCGATTTCGTAGCTGTCAAGTTCTTGTTTCCGTGATCGCTTCAAGTTCCAATATGATTTTTCCTTCTTCATCAAGTTCTGGCAATACTGTTTCAACTGGAAGATTTTCACCTATAACCTTCTTTAAGCATGAAACATGGAAAATTGGATGCACTCGTGAAGAAGTAGGAAGCTCCAATTTGTATGCTATAGTACCAATCTTTTGCAACACCTTGTAAGGACCATAGTACTTTGGCAATAATTTATTATCCTTCTTAGCTTGCTTGAGGGACATTTGTTTGTATGGTTGTAACCGTAAAAATACCCAGTCTCCTACATCAAAACTTCTCTCGCTACGATGTTGATCTGCCTGTTGTTTCATTCGATTTTGTGCCAAATTCAGGTTGTCCTTTAAGAGTTGGAGAACTTCTTATTGATGGTCGATGTGATCTTCCACTGCTTGAACCTTCGAATTTTCTCTTAAAGATGATATGATGGATGGTGGATGATATCCATAAAGTGCCATAAATGGGTTCATTTTTGTTGCAGTATGGAAGGAAGTGTTATACCACCATTCAGCTAGAGGGAACCACTTGACCCATTGTGATTGTTTATCAGATACAAAACAATGAAGATATCCTTCCAAACATTTATTTACTATCTCAGTTTGACCATCGGATCGAGGATGATAAGATGAGCTATGAGCTAATTGAGTACCCAAACAAAAAAATAAATCCGTCCAAATATTTCCAGTAAAAATGGGATCTTTGTCGCTCACAATAACCCTTGGGTTTCCATGTAGCTTTTGAATTGTGTCCATAAATGTAGTAGCAACTGTACTTGCTTTAAATGCATGAGATAATGCACAAAAGTGTGCATACTTGGAATGGATAAAGGTTGTAGAAGACCTGGGGTCTTAATTGTCTCAACTTTATTCTGCTGGAAAACCAAACATTCCTCCACAAACTTTTGAATATCAGATTTAAGGTCATCCCAAAAAAATTCTTTCTTCACCCTATGATGAGTGTCCTCCTAAAGGAGAAGTGTGCAATTCCAAAAGAATCTTTTGTTTTAGTTGGAAATTCTTACAAAGATATAAGCGATCTTTGTACCATAAGGAATCATTTTTCCAACTAAATGTATCAGATGTACTAGGATCTTGCTGCAACTTTTGAATGAGTATCCATACATCTTTGTCCTTCTTCCATTCATCTCTTGCTTCAGTTATCCAATCTGGCTGGATAATAGAAATGGCACAAAGCAATGCTTCCACCTCTTCATTCTTTCTTGAGAGTGCATCTGCAACAACATTAAGCTTTCCTTTTTTGTAGATTATTTCAAATTCATACCCCAACATCTTTGTGACCCATTTTTGCTGCTCTTCTGAAGATAGTCTTTGTTCGAAAAAGTGTTTAAGACTATCATGATCGCTTTTTACCTTGAAGTGTCTTCCCATTAGGTAAGTTTGCCATTTCTTTAGTGCATGCAGTATTGCTAACATTTCCTTCTCATAAATAGGTTTCTATAAATACTTTCCTTTGATTGGATGACTTTCAAAAGCAATGGGTCTTCCTTCTTGCATTAAAACAGCACCAATTCCATTTTGTTATGAATCTAATTCATAACTAAAGTAATAAATATCGTTATTAATAGAATAAAAGAGAATAAATGTAATTACTAACTAATCAATTAGGATTAGGTTAAATAATCATTAGGTTAATGAAAAGGCATGTCTAAAAGACATGCCCATTCGTGAAAAGGTACCTGCATGGGTATAAAAGCGGGACCTCATTGTAATCATTCAATCATGTCATATCTTATCAATAAAATATTTATTATTATAAATACCTCGTGTATTTTTATAATTAAAGCTGTTTCTGCTATTCAAGTCAACAAGCATACAAGTCTTCTGTTACAGTATTCAAATTTACGACTTCCGTTGTTACAGTGGTATCCACCGTGTGGCGTAGACGTCACGCAGAGCGCTGAAGTATGGCCACTGTATGTCTGTGTTTTACCGCTCTGGCTTATGCTTGGTCAAAGCCGTCACCTTGTCCGTGGAACCCATGGCTACAAATCTGTGTTGCATCTATTATTTATCGCGGGCAAATGGGTGCTCGTCCAGTGTGAAGGGGAAGTCGAGGAGGTGGCGATCATTAAGCTTTGGGATAAGAATTGTCGGGACGAGTCTGAGACATTAAAATGGATTGCAGTTAATACCAAGCCGTGTCCCAAATGTGGGAACAACGTGTTTAAAGATGGTGGCTGCTTCTGTGGCCAACACGTCTGTCGGTTGTGTGGTGGTGCCGCTGGGCGTGCACATAACTGGCAAGGCATTGAGGCGCATACGTGTGGCCGATATAAAAAAGATCAGGAGACGGTGACGGATATTGAAAAAGCACAACGTGAGTTGAAGAGGTAAACACGCAGTTTCGTTGAACAGCAAACGTTAGTAACGTTGTTGGCCGAGATACCCTTCCACGTGTACTTACCGCCGTGCTCTGATTTCCTTGGAAGCCCTGGTTACCGATCCAGACCGTCGGTCGAAGCGTCCATAGCCTTCTGAATCAACTTGTGCTGTAAATATTGTGGCTGCAGCGGACGAGGCTCTGACTCAGTCTTTTTCGTTTTCCAGATCTTGTAATCAACGCCGGCGTTGATTACAAGATCTGGAAAACGAAAAAGACTGAGTCAGAGCCACTGTAATTACTAACTAATCAATTAGGATTAGGTTAAATAATCATTAGGTTAATGAAAAGGCATGTCTAAAAGACATGCCCATTCGTGAAAAGGTACCTGCATGGGTATAAAAGCGGGACCTCATTGTAATCATTCAATCATGTCATATCTTATCAATAAAATATTTATTATTATAAATACCTCTTGTGTATTTTTATAATTAAAGTTGTTTCTGCTATTCAAGTCAACAAGCATACAAGTCTTCTGCTACAGTATTCAAATTTACGACTTCCGTTGTTAGAGTGGTATGTTATGAATCTAATTCATAACTAAAGTAATAAATATAGTTATTAATAGAATAAAAGAGAATAAATGTAATTACTAACTAATCAATTAGGATTAGGTTAAATAATCATTAGGTTAATGAAAAGGCATGTCTAAAAGACATGCCCATTCGTGAAAAGGTACCTGCATGGGTATAAAAGCGGGACCTCATTGTAACCATTCAATCATGTCATATCTTATCAATAAAATATTTATTATTATAAATACCTCTTGTGTATTTTTATAATTAAAGCCTTTTGCTATTAAATCTACAAATCTGCAAGTCTTTTGCTACTGTATTCAAATCTACGAATTCCGCTGCTACAGTGGTATCGGAGCCATATCAGAGCCATATTAAAGACAAGTTGAAGCAATGGCACATAACATTGTTCTACAAGCCTACGAACGTAGTTTACAAGCTCGAGCACATTATTTACCATATAATGTGCCATTACGTGAAAAGCCCGAAATAATTAGAAAAATTCTAGAAAAGGTTGAGCACTTAGATAAGTTATCTGCAGAATTTTCTGCAGGTCTTAAAAAACTTTCTGCAGATTTAAAAAAAAATTCTCGTAATAGAAAAGAAAATCACGAGAAACAGAAAGATGAAAAATGTTGTAAAAATGAGAAAGCAGTTAGTTATGATAAAGGGAAATCAAATAAAACATCTATGGAAAAATCAACTAAGTACATTCCCCCACCAATGCGTAATAAAAGTAAAAAGGAAGAGAATTGTTGGAAGTGCGGAGACAATTTTTTAGCAAAACATAAATGTACTCTTTATACAAGAAATGCCAACAATAGTAAAGAAAAAGGGAAATGTTGGAAATGTGGAGATAAATATTTAGCAGGACATATATGTGCCTTTTATACAAGAAATGAAATTGCCACATTTCCAATAAAAGACAAAGCAAATGAAATACTATTGGAAATGAAGGGAACTTCTAAGTTCAAGCAATCTGTGGCTGAAACATGTCCTAATTCAGCAAAACACCCATATCATGTTAGTGCAGGCATTACTGCTCGTACCATCAAGAATACTGAGGGATATCAACCATCTTTTGCTGGAAAGAAGCATGAGATAGTTACATCTGCAGGGACTGGAGAAAAGAGTTATGTGCAAGCGTATAATCTTGAGGAGGGAGATGTATGCATTTTTCAGTTGGTGAACAAGGAAAAATACATATTTAAAGTTCATATATTCAGGGTTATCAAAAACTGCACTCCTTACAAAAGGCTGGAAGGGACAAGAGTGAATGGGAACAATGAAAGAGGTAGAAAAAGAATTGCACTACCTTCTCTTTCTCTTGAAGAAAAGGCAGACGCACAAGATAATTGCCCAGATACTCTTGTTAAGAGTTTTGATGCAGTGTTGCTATCAACTAACTGTCCCGTGGACCGACGAAAGGAGATATTAGTACAAAATGATGAGCACTAGGATAGAGTTTTGGATGTCGTTGAAAAGCCGGACCATGATTATTGTAGATGGTGGCATCCACCGTGTGGCGTAGACGTCACGCAGAGCGCTGAAGTATGGCCACTGTATGTCTGTGTTTTACCGCTCTGGCTTATGCTTGGTCAAAGCCGTCACCTTGTCCGTGGAACCCATGGCTACAAATCTGCGTTGCATCTATTATTTATCGCGGGCAAATGGGTGCTTGTCCAGTGTGAAGGGGAAGTCGAGGAGGTGGCGATCATTAAGCTTTGGGATAAGAATTGTCGGGACGAGTCTGAGACATTAAAATGGATTGCAGTTAATACCAAGCCGTGTCCCAAATGTGGGAACAACGTGTTTAAAGATGGTGGCTGCTTCTGTGGCCAACACGTCTGTCGGTTGTGTGGTGGTGCCGCTAGGCGTGCACATAACTGGCAAGGCATTGAGGCGCATACGTGTGGCCGATATAAAAAAGATCAGGAGACGGTGACGGATATTGAAAAAGCACAACATGAGTTGAAGAGGTACACACGCAGTTTCGTTGAACAGCAAACGTTAGTAACGTTGTTGGCCGAGATACCCTTCCACGTGTACTTACCCCCGTGCCCTGATTTCCTTGGAAGCCCTGGTTACCGATCCAGACCGTCGGACGAAGCGTCCATAGCCTTCTGAATCAACTTGTGCTGTAAATATTGTGGCTGCAGCGGACGAGGCTCTGACTCAGTCTTTTTTGTTTTCCAGATCTTGTAATCAACGCCGGCGTCCCACTCTTTCCTTGCAAAACGTCGTGACTTTTAGATGAACAGATTTTATCTGACGATGAGGTGGACGACGGCTATGTTGTGAATCAGCGCATGTATATATTATGGTTGAAACGTAATATTATTAATATAACTATATAATAATATTAATAATATAGTTATATAATAATATTTAAAAATAAAAAATAAAATTAATTAATTAAAATTATTAATTAATTAATTAAATTAATAAAAATATTATTATTATTATTATTTAAATAATAGTAATAATAATTATTTAGGAAAAATAAAAAAATAAAAAAATTTGAGAACCTAGTCTCAAGGAAGCATTATTGGAGAGTTTATACAAGCCAAGGTACCAGTGATGAATGACGTGTCTAGCAGATAATCCGAAGTAAAAGTAAGTTGTCGAAAGTTAAGCTTTGAGGACAAAGCTTTTCGAAGAAGGAGGCAATGTTATGAATCTAATTCATAACTAAAGTAATAAATATAGTTATTAATAGAATAAAAGAGAATAAATGTAATTACTAACTAATCAATTAGGATTAGGTTAAATAATCATTAGGTTAATGAAAAGGCATGTCTAAAAGACATGCCCATTCGTGAAAAGGTACCTGCATAGGTATAAAAGCGGGACCTCATTGTAATCATTGAATCATGTCATATATCTTATCAATAAAATATTTATTATTATAAATACCCCGTGTATTTTTATAATTAAAGCTATTTCTGCTATCAAAGTCAACAACTGCAAGTCTTTCTTGTTACCGTATTCAAATCTACTTAATTCCGCTCGTTTACACATTTCCCCCGAGGCATCACATACTACAATAAAGGTTTTAGTCTCGGGCGTAGGTAAGAGTGGTGTTACGATTACTGCCTCTTTAAGATGTTAAAAGGCCTTAGTTACTTTAGGAGTCCATGAAAATGCATCTTTCTTCAATAATGCTGTTAGAGGTGCTGCTATTCTCCCATAATTCCTAACAAACTTGTGATAACACCCTATTAACCCGAGAAATCCTCGCAACTTCTTTATGGTTGTGGGGACTTTTCATTCCTTAATGGCTTTAATTTTGTTAGGGTGTACCTTAACACCCTCGTGAGATACAATATGACCCAGATATTCCACCTCTTGTACTCCAAAGAAAAATTTGGATGTTTTTGCATATAATTGTTTCTCCCGCAATAGTTTGAGCACCCTGTCAACATGTTCAACATGATCCTTCCAAGACCTGATGTAGGTTAGTATATCATCAAAAAATACTAGCACAAATTTTCTAAGGAAGGGTTTGAAAATGGAATTCATCAACCCTTGAAAATGTAGAAGGTGCATTGGTAAGGCCAAAAGGCATGACCAAAAATTCATAATGACCCTCATGAGTTCGAAATGTTGTTTTTGGAATATCTTCAGTCTTCATTCTAATTTGATGATACCCTAAACGAAGATCCAATTTGGTAAAATAAATTGCTCCATGTAATTCATCCAATAATTCATCAATCACAAGAATGGGAAATTTATCTTTAATGGTGAGCTTATTGAGCTCCCTATAATCCGGACACATGCGCCATGATCCATCCTTCTTGTGTACCAATACTACAAGAGTAGAGAAAGAACTTTGACTAGGTTGAATTATACCCGCCTCTAACATTTCTGCAATCATACGTTCAATTTCGCTCTTTTGGACATAAGGATATCTATAAGGCCTGATGTTTGGAGGAACACTTCCTTGAATCAAATGAATAGCATGATCATGATCACGAATAGGTGGGAGTCCTTTGGGAGTTTCAAACACCTTGGAATGATTGTCCAAGACTTATTGGAGATCTGCAGAAATAGATGATTTTGATGTTGGAACTTCTAGTGAGCATAATTGTGCAATTATGCCTCGTTGTTCTTTTTTTAGAAGCTTTGTCATGACATTAGAGCTTATTATCTTTCCCAGCTTCCCTGCAATACGCCGTAATTTGACTTCCTTTCCTTCTGAAAAAAAATTCAAGAAAAGTTCTTGAAAATTAAAAGCTACCATCCCCAAAATTGTAACCATTGTACTCCTAGTACAACATCAGCACCTCCCATAGGAATGGAAAGCATTGGACTATTCAATACATATTCCCCCATGGTTAGCTTGATATTATGGCATTTTCCAAAGCAATTTATAATTCTTCCATTTGTAACCATCACTTGACATTCTGGTGCTGGGTATAGGAAACAATTCAATTCCTTGGCTACCTTACAATGAATAAAATTATGGGTGCTACCTGAATCAATCAACACTATTACCTTTTTCTTCTTGATATGTCCTTCTATCTTGAAAGTTTGAGGAGTGGTAATTCCTGCCAATGCATTACATGATATGGTCAGACTCATTTATTCCTCTTCTTGGGTTGGTTCCTGGTGTATATCCTCTTCTTGTTCATTTTCTTCTTCCTCTTCACAATCTATGTAAAATAATTTCTTCTCGGCACACTTATGACCTTTAGTGTATTCGCTATCACAACTGTAGCAAAGCCCTTTTGCTCTTTTTTCTTCCAATTGTTGTGGTGTCAACCTTGTAGGTTATGGAAATCTAGGAGTAGCAACACTTCCCTCTTTATAGAAGTGAGTGGTAGGCTTCCTTGTTTCCATAATTTTACATTCAATTTTTCTTGCCAACCTGAATGCCTTCTCCAATGAATCAGGTTCCAAAATGTGAACTTCATGTTGGATGTTATCCTTTAAAATACCTATGAAGAGATCAATCCTGTGTTCCTCTGGAATATCAGTTACCCTTATATTCAATTTTTTGGAAGTCCTCAATGTGCTCCCCCATTAAACCCTTTTGTTTGAGATTTATCAATTGGCTAAAGAAGGTGTTGCTCTTTGTATCCTCATAATGTGCTATCATTTCCTCCGTAAAAATTGAACAAGTGACAATTTTTTTATGGGAGCAAAGCCATCGATACCATACAAATGTATTTTGTTCTAAATGTAATGTTGCAATGCGTACCTTTTGTGTGTTTTGCACATTATTGAGATCAAAATATTGCTCCATCTGTAGTATCCATGTTACGGGATCCTTGCCATCAAACTTCCTCATATCCATCTTTGGAATATGGTGGTTCTTCCGTCCAACATTAGAGTTTATGAAATCATGATTAACATTTATTTTGTTCTCATCATGAGTTTCCTCTACTATCTTTTCACCATTAGGAAACATTTCTTGTATCAACTTTGTCAAACCTTCCATGTCTTCTTTTAGATCATTCTTCATGTTTTCCATTTTCTCATCAATATTAGCTTCCATGTCATCCATCTTAGATTCCATGTCAGCTTCCATGCCATTCTTCAAACCATCCATCTTAGATTCCACGCCTTTCTTCAAACCATCCATCTTAGTTTCCATTCCTTTCTTCAAAACTTCCATGTCATTTTTTGTTGCTCTTTGCGAGAGCGAAATTTGTTGCACTTGCTCTTGTAATTTTGATATGTCATGTTGCCATTCTTCGCCTTCATGAGTCATAGTAGAGCTTTCCAAAGGCTTAATGGGTGTTGAATTCTTTTTTGGGGCCATTTTATAATCCAATACTGATATCTATTCTACAATATTCCCTTGCAATCAATTCAACTTGATTCTTCAAACAAGACTTATGCAATTCGGAAAAAAATACACACCTTTTACTTGCTTTTGAGGAGCTCGATATTGAAATTGAATTATCTCTATAATTGCAGACCCTCATTATCTGAAATTCAGCCCTGTAGTAGCCCTCTGAAGCTTCTTTCAAATGCCACAGGTCTGATCTGATTTGGATTCTTCAAGGCAAAGTTATGTCCAATCTCCCACAATGACCCAATTTTGGACTGGTTCAGTAAAGTGAACTTGTACGACATGCCACGTGTCACTATTTCCTCCTTTGGCTCTGAAATTGATAGACAAAAAACTACAGTCCGTGCACTTGCAACCACTTTTTACAGCATTCCAATCTGATGCTCAGAGAGAGAGCTATGGATATTTTCCCACGATCACCTCTTTGAGATGAAATTCAGAAGCCTCAAAACGCCCTAACTTCCACAGATCATATCTCCGAAAATATTGCAAACCAATATCTGAAATTTTTTGACGATGTTCCTTAGGATTGTGGCTTCGCACTTTAAAAATTTCAGCTTCTGAACCTTCGTAGAAAATAACGTTATTACGAAAATACCACGTTGACCTGTTTAGGTTAAATTCAGGAGCCTGCAAAATGACCTAACTTGCATAGATCATATCTCCGAAAATATTCCGAACCAAACTCTGAAATTTTTTAACAATGTTCCTCAAGATTTTGGCTTCGCACTCTAAAAATTTCAGATTCTAAACCTTCGTAGAAAAAAATTTATAGCGAAAATGCCACGCTGACCTATTTGGAGCAGTGAAACCCTAGAATCTCAAAGCTCTGATACCAAATGTTGTGAAACTAGCTCCAAAAAGAGAAGAAAAGAGATATCAATGCCTTAGAAATAAACCACTTCGAGGGGGCAACCTCCAATACATTACATGAATGAACAATTCTTGGATGATTCAAATTACAAAACCTCCTTTCTATATATAGGAGTCCATGGGGCCACAATGTAATCCTAGTGGGGCCACAATGTAATCCTAGCCGACCTAACAATAATAATTTATGGGCACAATAATAACAATATGGGGGTTACACTAACAACAATAAGGGACTATACTAGTAATATAGGGACCTAACATCCAGGGTCAACATCTGGCCAATTCCTTCGTAGGTTTTTGTTGGTTTTGTGAGTAGAGTCCAGGGTTAACAGCCCGAAATTTTCTGAGCAAGGGAAATATCCCAACCAGCAGTCCGAAGTCAGCCAACAGCAGCATTTCTAAGCAGAGCAGCGCAACAACAGAGCCACGTAGAGCCATTTCCAGAGAGACACCCTCGCTTGATTTGAGATGTATTCTAGCCTGCCTTGAGCAGGTCCAGGTGCACCCATTCCAGCACCATTATTGAACCCATTTTCAGCATTAATAAAATGGCTCAGATCATGTCTTTGGCTCCAGTTTTCATGTGTTAATAGTGTGATTTTACTTGTTGTAATTTATAGTCTATTGTTGCTTGCATGACTATCATTTTTCCTTTTGGGGATATTACAACATGGGACAATTTGGCCTCTAATACTAGTTAATTTTTGTTTCAGCATATGATTGCCCCCTTTGCCTCCCTTAATTTTTTTATGACAAAATGTGCAATACATTTGATGGTCAATCATCTTAGCATATACCCAAGCAACGTCTTTCACTGTAGGAGCCATTATTTGATAATTGGAATTGGAAATGAAAGGGCAAAAGTCTGAAAATGAAAGGAAAAGAAAACAACTCTTATTTTTTTCTAGGAAATTTATGTGCAAATTTTGGGGTGTTGGGGTAACATAAGATGTGCTCAAGCTCTCAAACTTTGTGGAGGGACTAGAGTATACGAGATCTTCAAGACCCAGAAAGCATTTAAAGAAATTCCATCATGTTTAAGAGATATTTAATTAATTTTTTTTTTTAATTAAGGACCTTAAATATTGATGCAGCCAAAAGGGCACTTTTACCCACATACGCAGAAACTTTTAATAAGTCTGCCCGTTCCCAAGATTAATACTCGTTAAAAGAATATACGGATGTAGACTTCTACTTTATTGGCCCACACAAACGGTGACCAATCACAGCGGGTCTCATTTCGTAACTCTTAACGCTTACCACCCCGCAGATTCACCACTTAACAATTTTTGCGATATTGCGATTTCACAATTCGTAACGAACTCCACTTCGCTACTCGCAACTTTTAACATTTACAAATAAATGCACTCCTTATCCTGTGCGATATGCGATCGCATTGCATCGCATCAAAAATAACTTACCACGCAGTGTCTTAACACTAAACACTAACCTCTCCGGTTAGCGAAATCGCTCTAGGTGCGATTAAATCTCCAATGTTGATCTCGCCCAGATCTAATGGTTCCATTGTGCCCTTACTGATCGGCTTCACATCGCAACACAAATAGCTTTCCTGCCAAGTCTTAACATGTAACTAAAGAATTGTCGATTGCGATGTGCGCTTGGCTACTCCGCTGACACGTGGCTCCTCTTCGCAACTTCCCCAACTTATCTTGCGATGTAATCTTAGTTGTTCATTTTCGAAACTGATCTTCGCAATTTTAATCTTCGTCGTCCATTCCCTTCCTTTGGAAATCTTTTTAAATACTTTGCTGCCTTAGTCTTTTCTCTATTTTTGACTGCCACCGCTTTGCATCTCCGTTTCTTTCACGCTATCCTTCCTGAGCTTGTTCAGTACTTAAAAGCGCTAATCTCTCCTGAACTTGTTCTTTTGGTTATTCGTATAACCATTACGCTGTCTCGAGCCAAATACAGAACACTCTTCTGTATTACTTCTCTGAATCCAAAATTTGGATTTCTTTCTCTTTCTTGGCCTGCACACAGGTTTATCTACACTCATTCGCTCCCGTTAGCTTCATTCACAGCTAATTAACTCACAGACTGGAATCATACAGATTCTACCTTGCCATTAAGTCCTTATCACTCAGAAGACTTATTCATTCAATTATTACAGGGAATTATTACAAAGACATCGAATTTGTTCCATTATGGATCACTCAGCGCATAACAGAAATGACACATAGTCACAAGGAAATTCGATTTCTTCATTAACAAATAAATGTACAGATACAATGACAAAACCTGCTTACAATCTAGCTTTGGCCTGTTGCTCTCTTGGCATGGCCTTCTCTTCCTACAGAGAACCCTCTCTGTCTCTCGACTCTCGCCTCTCTCTCTTCGCCTAATCTTCTTTATTTAATTTGGCCTCCCTTTTTTTTCGAAGCTTACAAGATAATTTATAATACAATCCCGAGCTTATCCAGCTCATACAACTAACTCCTACATATCAGCAACTAACTACAATTTCTAGAAAACTATACTTAACTCTATCTATGACTCACTAATTCACTAATTTCTCGAGTCATCCCTGCATCTCAGGGATTTGTTACACAGTTCATTATGACTAATACTCATCTACTTAGAATCCATTAACTCTATTCTGATTCACAAACTAAATACTTTTACATAGGATTTACAATGTCGTTTTTACAATAGTTCCTCCGTGGACAAATGTCAAGACCCTAAGGTCTGATTTCCACTTTGACTTCTGACTTAGAGCATATGCTCCTGCATCAGACTCCCCAGGTGAAAATAATCATGATCTCCAAATTATGTGTCTTTGATAGTTGTCCTCCTCGATCCCAGACTTCGTTCTGTAATTTGTCTTTGGTTGCTGCTGTTGGTGTTTGTTGTTGTTCTCCAGGTCTCCATACTTTATGTTGCATTGCCCAACTGGCTATGCTCTCACCTTCTTCTATTGTCTTTTTCTTGCTGCTGCTACTTTGCTTCCTAGCTGTTGTCTTCTTCTGATACACTTTCACCATCAACCTTCTTATTCTTTCAATCTCCATGTCTAGTTTATCTTCTGACTGGTACTCACTCTGCCAATTGTCTTCAAACTGTTGTTTGTTATCTTCTCTTTGAAGTTGTTGGATTCTTACTACCACCCTTACATCCTTACCCTCTTGTTGCTTTTGAACTTTTATCTCATCTCTAAACAACCTTTGTTCAATATCTTTGATAAAAACATCATACTCAGATGCTTCCAGCAAACAGTTCAGCGATTCACTTTCTACCTGATTCCTTTCAAACAGCTCATCACTATGTTGTTCATCAATTCCAACATATCTTTCTTCCTCTTCCTTGACAACCCTCAGTGATTGTTCTTCAATTCTTTGACTAATCCTAGTAGTCAGTTCAGCTTCCTTAAGTTCTAAGACTGATTCCTTTTTAGCATAAGACATGCCTGCCTCACCTTTACCCAATTTCAATTGTGCATTCAGAATATTCATTCTTTGACTTGCTAGTCTATTCTCTAAAAGACTTAGCTCATGCCACAAATCTGCCATCTCACTTGGAACTTCCTCCAAATGCTCTATACAATCCTCACTATCTCCTTCTTTGTCACAAGTCCAATTTCTTGGTGACACTACTTCTTCATTCTTCATTAGAATAAAATTATGATCCTCTATCTCTGTGACATCTTTAGATATCTGTCCAACAGTCTTCTCTTGGTCAATCAGATAAGCCAATTCCTCCCTGTCCTCAACAATAACAGGTTCCTTCATGTGAGACAACTATTTCACCTTCCTTGGAGATACTTTCTTCACTAAGCAAGGAATTTATGAACTCCTTCTGCTGCAATAACTCAACTTCATCTTCATCTGAAAGACAGTCATCATCGTACTTTTCTTGACAATTCTCAACTTCATTCAAGACAATTCCAAGAGATGGATTGCCTTATGCAACACCTGCAAACACAGTCAAATTATCAATCTCAAAATCACAAGACCCAATGGTCTCATTTGATGATTCAGTCACCAAATCTTCTTCATGTTGTTCTAAGTCCTCTACATGACTCAGAAAATCTTCAATGGTCTTCTTATCAGCCTCCTCAAGCCCTTCACTTGGTTGCTTGATATCCTTCCCCACTTCTTCTTGCTTTTGGTTATCATCGTTTGCCAAGCTTCCTCTTCTTTCAGTCCTTACAACATGCTGAAAAGCAATACCTCCTCTTAACTGTGTATGATCTTCCATATGAGATCTAACTGTCTCAAAACTCAAATTCTGCCTCTCTTCTTTGTCTTCTTTGACATCACCTGTAAACATACACAAATTATTAATTTTAAAATCATAAGGCTCAATTGCCTCAACTGATGTTTCAAACATCACTGCTCCATATTCAAGTTCAAAACAAACTTGCTTATCTCCAGCAACTTTGTCTTGATGTAGCTCAACTCCTTCGAACTTCTTTGACCTCAATTCAACATCCATAATCTGCTCAAGCTTCCTCAGCTCCTCTATTAACTACATATTCACCTGTTATTATCTCTTCTCTTGTAGCTTATGCCACTTCATTTTCTTTCCCATTCTGTAACCAAATCTCTGGTCTTCTTTACTCCTCTAGAACAACTTTATCAACAAATTATATTGCATTCTTATCTCAGCCTTTTCTCTCTCATACTCTTCATCCATGCCATCTACTTTGATATCTTTCTTCGCTTTTCTTCTACTGTGGTCTCTCTCAAAACTTCTGCTATGACTATTTGTAGTCATCTTCTCCTCTATCTCTATGAGTTCCTCACTCACTATGAGCTATACTTAAGCCTTTAAAATAGCAAGTCCTCCCTGCTACATTTACCTCACCAAGCCTCCCTCTGTACTTGGCCACTAGTCCCCTCTATGGAACTTTCTTTGAGCATTCCTCTGCTCCTTTTAGGCTTCAAGTCATCTGCACTTTTGAGAACACAACTGTCCTCTTGTATTTCAATCACAAATGAAATGCTAGGTTCTGGCCACACTCTTCTTTCGCTCAGAAACTTTACCAGCTTCTTTCATCACTGCTTCTTAAGGTTGTGATCTTCTTTTGTTGAGATACTTCATTAGCTGCAATTATCAATCTTCAATCTTTCTTTAACCTACAATACTCAAATCAGAGTTAAACAAAAAAATACATGCATGATTTCACAAGCAGTCTCCATCCACTCTTCACATTCGAGTGAATCTCCATTCTCCACAAGAAAACAACCATCACTGTGCTTTCTTTATGCTCCTGCAATCTCTTCTTAAGAGTATCACTTACTCCCATCTTCTACCATACTTTACCTCTGTATGCCTACTTCTTGTCAGATTTGAAATCTGATGTCCTCTTTCTTCCGTAATCACACTTGCATTGTCCTTCCACTTCACGCAGAATCTTATTCTGTTCTGCTACCAAATGTCTTCTGCATAGTTTAGCTCTGCAATCTTCATTTATAACAACTTTTTTTCATTTACTCCGCTCTAATACCAAATGATGCAGCCAAAAGGCCACTTTTACCCACATACGAAGAAAAATTTTAATAAGTCTGTCCGTTCCCAAGATTAATATTCATTAAAAGAGTATACGCGAGCGGACTTGTACTTTATTGGCCCACACAAACGGTGACCAATCACAGCGGTTCTCATTTCGTAACTCTTAATGCTTACCTCCCCACAGATTCACCACTTAACAATTTTCGCTATATTGCAATTTCGCAATTCGCAATGAACTCCACTTCGCTACTTACAACCTTTAACGTTTACAAATAAACGCACTCCTTATCCTGTGCGATATGCGATCGCATCGCATTGCATCAAAAATAACTTACCACGCGATGCCTTAACGCTAAAGACTAACCTCTCCAGTTTGTGAAATCGCTCTAGGTGCGATTAAATCTCCACCGTTGATCTCGCCTAGATCAAAAGGTTCCGCTGTGCCCTTGCTGATCAGCTTCGCATCGCAACACAAATAGATTTCCTGCCTAGTCTTAACATGTAACTAAAGAATCAGCCCGTTGGGCATTGGTCTCGTGGCCAGCGGACGCACTGCTAAGGCGTTCGTGCTGCTGTGCAGGTCACGAGTTCGAGTTCAAGTCCCGGATAACCCGAGGGGCTGTTGAAGCGGGCTCGGCAGTTCCTCCTAGGAGTATAGGGGTAGCTAGCGGGATTCGACCCCGTGTAATGCGGGTACGATACTGGTGCAGTTGCTGATTCTTCTAGTCACAAAAAACAATATGTAACTAAAGAATCGCCGATTGCGATGTGCGCTTGGCAGCTCCGCCGACACATGGCTCCTCTTCACAACTTCCCCAACTTGTCTTGCGATGTAATCTTAGTCGTTCATCTTCGAAACTGATCTTCGCAATTTTAATTTTCGTTGTCCAATCCCTTCCTTTGGAAATATTTTTAAATACTTTGTTGCCTTAGTCTTTTCTCTGTTTTCGACTACCACCGCTCTGCATCTCCGTTTCTTTCACACTATCCTTCCTAAGCTTGTTCAGTACTTAAAAGTGCTAATCTCTCTTGAGCTTGTTCTTTTGCTTATTCGTATAACCATTATGCTATCTCGAGCCGAATACAGAACACCCTTCTGTATTACTTCTCTGAATCCAAATTTTGGATTTCTTTCCCATTCTTGGCCTGCACACAGGTTTATCTGCACTCATTCGCTCCCGTTAGCTTCATTCACAGCTAATTAACTCCCAGACTGGAATCATGCAGATTCTACCCAGCCATTAAGTCCTTATCACTCAGAAGACTTATTAATTCAATTATTACAAGGAATTATTACACAAACATCGAATTTGTTCCATTATGGATCACTCAGCGCATAACAGAAATGACACACAGTCGCAAGGAAATTCGATTTCTTCATTAACAAATAAATGTACAGATACAATGACAAAACCTGCTTACAATCTAGCTTTGGCCTGCTACTCTCTTGGCATGGCCTTCTCTTCCTACAGAGAACCCTCTCTCTCTCGGCTCTCGCCTCTCTCTCTTGGCCCGATCTGCTTTATTTAATTTGGCCTCCCTTTTTCTTCAAAGCTTACAAGATAATTTATAATACAATCCCGAGCTTATCCAGCTCATACAACTAACTCCTACATAATAGCAACTAACTACAATTTCTAGAAAACTATACTTAGCTCTATCTATGACTTATTCACTAATTTCTCGAGTCATCCCCCCATCTCAGGGATTTGTTACACAGTTCATTATGACTAATACTCATCTAGTTAGAATCCACTAACTCTATGCTTATTCACTAACTAAATACTTTTACACATGATTTACAATGTCCTTTTTACAATAGTTCCTCCTTGGACAAATGTCAAGACCCTAGGTCTGATTTCTACTTTGACTTTTGACTTAGAGCAGATGCTCCTGCATCAAGTATAACTTAGGAAAATTAAAAGATTAAAGTTAATTAAATTAAACATGTGATGAAAATGACTTAAGTCACGCGGATCAAGCATCTTCTAATCTTAGTCGTCGATTCAAGATTAGATCACCGTCGTTGATGTTTCAACGAGAAAAGTATAAGAGGAGGGCTTGGGTTAGTTGGAGAACACATAGAGTGGCAGAGCATTGAAACTAAGCTAGAATTCTAGGGCGTGGTTTGCTAAGAATTTCAGAAGTGTTTCAGTTGCAGCGAGGGGCAGTATTGGCAAGGGGGATAGTTTGAACCCAGGCCAAAAGTGCATTGAGGGCAGAGAAGCAGTGGACTAGAGCAGCGCAGAGGAAACAACAACTACGCAGAGTAGCCATAGCCCAGTAGGGGCAGCGTAGAGGAAGCAAAAGGCCAGGATGGCTGACGCAATCCCAAGAGGATTGACGCTGGCCAACCAGGGCAGCACAGGGGCAACATAACCCAATCTGGGGTGACGCAGGCCCTTCCTGAGCAGCGCAAAGGCTGACGCAAAGGGCTTCAGAGCAGCGCTAGGGTTTCTGAAGACCGGAAAAGACTGAGTTATGTAAATCCTGTTTGAGGGTGTGCATCAATCAGTTTCCTGTCTCCAAAACAAAGGTATAGCTGTAGTTATTTTATTTCTCTGTCGGGTTAACCAGTTTGGTGCCCAGATTTGTTGTACTTAGATTTTTCTTAATAATAAAAACCCTCCAACAGCCAGAAGACCGGTTTTCCCGCATTGGGTGTTTCCGGGGATAGTTGTTTAGAAAATCCTTGTGTGTCACTTTGTCATTGTGCATGTTATTCATTTTAGATCTGTATGTGTACGCTGCTAATGTATTTACTTCGATGTTAATGCTGAAGATTTCAGATTAATAACTTAATGTAAGTAGGAGAAGTAAATCAGAAATTTAACAATAGGGTTTCTATTTGAGCATATTCAAAAATTTTCACATGGTATCAGAGTGATTGCAAATCTAGCTGAATCTCCACCAAGAAGGCTGAAGAATCTGTGTTGCAGAAAGCAGCAGTAGCAACAGATAACCCGAAGAGGGCAGCACAGCAGCAAAGGGACACAAAAGCAACAAAGCCACGCAGAGGGCTGACGCAGTCCTTATTGGGTGACGCAGAGGCAGCGCAGAGCCACCCAGAGGGACGCAGGAGCAAACTGCGTTGTGCAGTCGCTGCACAAAGGCCAACCAGGGTGACACAGTCCAGAGGCTGATTGCTGTGCAGAGTGTCGTAAACCGGAAGTTGGGCTGCAGGCCTTCAACGATTGCTGGTGGGGTAAAGATTCTGCTGGTGCAGAATTTAGCCTAAGCTAAGTTGACGAAGAGTGAGAGGAGAACAACTTCTCAGAAGATTTCCTGCCAAAGAGATCTGTAGATCGATCAAAGGATCGAAGAGAGCTGATTCGTTTTTTGTTTGGCAGACTGCCAAGGGAGGGAGTCAGTTGTCAGAGGGAGCAGAGGGTGCCTTTCTTGCCAAGGACTCTAGATCTGAGTCTCTAGTATAGAGAGGAGGATCCGTTCTGACAAACTTCTGAGCAGATGGCACCACATGGACTACATGATCAGGATAGGTTGGACGGCCTGTCCAACTTTGAAATCTGCAAGGCCAAAATCCTAGTAGTCATGGAGGCATACAGCTTGAGGGAGCATGTAGAGAAATTCTTGACAACACCGACCGATGCAAAACTCCTGGCAGATCATAATGAAGCAGTGGCACATACCAAACACTTCATCATGGACGAGGTAAAAGATCATGTGGTACCACACAACCGAGAAGGCAACGACTCATGAGATGTGGGTAGCCCTAACCACATTATATGAAGGAAGATTTGTCCAGAGAAAGATGTTTCTAGAGAACCAGTTGAGGTTATTCATGATGGCCAAGGGAGAGGAGATCGACCCTTTTCTATCCAGACTACAATCGATCCGGGATCAACTGACTAGCATGGGGGTCAAGGTAGATGACGATGTCAAGGTGAGGAGTCAGGACTACTCTCAATGCAGTCACAAAGGATTGGGAAACTTTTGTCCAAAGTCTCTTGGGCAGAGCAGACCTTCCCAGTTGGGACAACATGTGGGCTATCCTCCGACAAGAGGAAATCCGCCGGATGACCAAAAGACAGTACAACACCGGTTCGAGCAAAGTGAAGAAGGAAGAAGAGGAAGATGCAGCCTTGGCATCAAAGAGGCAGCAAGGGAAAAAGAAGCGTGATTTGTTGAAGATCAAATGTTTCCAGTGCGACGAACTTGGACATTTCGCCAGCAATTGTCCTCTGAAGAAAAAGGACAAGGAAGCTTTTAGTTCCAAGGTTGTTGTAGCAGACGATGGCTCCGAAGATGACGTAGCCATGAATGCTCATGAACAATGAAAGTGGGGCGATCTTGATGTGTAGAGAAGCTACAGAGTAGTGGTGGGATCCTTGAGTAGCCTAACTCTTGGATCACATCCATGCTACGAGAGCCATAAGACAGTAGCAGGACAAGTGGAGCAGTGGGTGCATAGGATCACAAATGGAGCAGAGGTAGAGCTAGAAGCTGAGAGGGAACAGCGCAATGCAGATGCAGCAGCAGTGCAGATGAGCTTATGTGACTTCAATAGCACAGAGGGGCTTATGTGACTTCAGCAGCACAGAGCAGGCTTCCTTACGCAGTGCAAAGCTGTAGCAGCACAGAGGCTTCAGGAGGACAGTGCATCGCAGCAGCAGCGTAGGAGACTTCAACGCAGAAGAGGTTTGCTTACACAGTGCAGAGTTGCAACATCGTAGCAGCCTCCGGAAGGAAGCACAGAGCAGCAGCGTATGGAGCTTCAATGATGAAGATGCAACCCAACTGATTTTTCTATCAAAGATTAGGCAGGAGAACTTCAATTGCTTACTCTCAGCAACTGAGTTGTAGTGCAGCAGTTGGTAGCACGATGCAGCAAATTGAGAGGGAGTTGTAGTATGGATGTAGCAGTGGCGGTAGAAGTGTCATGGGCAGTGGTACAGAGAACAACAGCAACGCAGTGATGGAGGGCAGCAGGCCAAGCATTAGCGCAAAGACCCACACCAGAGATCATTGCAGAACTTTGGGGTGAAGTATTGTTGCTAGAGCACATTCCGAGTGTTGAGATTTTGGGGTGCTGGGGTAGCATCGGATGTGCTCTAGCTCCCAAACTTTGTGGAGGGACTAGAGTACATGAGATCTCCAAGACCCAGAAACCCAGAAAGCGTTTTAAGAAATTCCATCATGTTTAAGAGATATTTAATTAATTCATCTTTTTAATTAAGGACCCTAAGTCTATCTTAGGAAAATTAAAAAATTAAAGTTAATTAAATTAAACATGTGATGAAAATGACTTAAGTCACGCGGATCAAGCATCTTCTAATCCTAGCCGTCGATTCAAGATTAGATCACGGACGTTGATGTTTCAACGAGAAAAGTATAAGGAGAAGGCTTGGGGTCAGTTGGAGAACACACATAGTGGCAGAGCACTGAAACTAAGTTGGAATTCTAGGGCGTGGTTTGCTAAGAATTTCATAAGTGTTCCAGCTGCAGCGAGGGGTAGTATTGGCGAGGGTGATGGTTTGATCCCAGGCGAAGAGTGCAATGAGGGCAAAGAAGCAGCGGACCAGAGAAGCGCAAAGGAAGCAGCATCTATGCAGAGCAGCCATAGCCCAGCAGGGGCAGCGCAAAGGCAGCAGGAGGCCAGGAGAGCTGACGCAGTCCCAGGAGGACTGACGTTGGCCAGCCAGGGCAATGCAGGGGCAGCGTAACTGTTGTGAAACCAGCTCCAAAAAGACAAGAAAAGAGATATCAACGCCTTAGAAATAAGCAACTACGAGGGGGCAACCTCCAGTACATTACATGAATGAACAATGCTTGGATGATTCAAATTACAAAACCTCATTTCTATATATAGGAGTCCATGGGGCCACAATGTAATCCTAGCCGACCTAACAATAATAATTTAAGGGCACAATAATAACAATATGGGGGTTACAAGGGTACAATAATAACAATAAGAGGTTACACTAACAACAATAAGGGACTATACTAGTAATATAGGGACCTAACATGCCCCTCTCCTTCAAAAAAGTGTTGTCCTAAACGCTTGAGTAGCTTTGGGTGCTTCTATATAAAATTCTCATCCTCCCATGTAGAATCTTTAGTGGGTAAGTTCTTCCACTTGATGAAATACTCTGAAATTGATTGATTCCATAGCTGTCGAGTTCTTGTTTCCGTGACCGCTTCAGGTTCCAATATGATTTTTCCTTCCTCATCAAGTTCTGGCAATATTGTTTCAACTAGAAGATTTTCACCTATAACCTTCTTTAAGCATGAAACATGGAAAATTGGATGCACTCGTGAAGAAGCAGGAAGCTCCAATTTGTATGCCATAGTACCAATCTTTTGCAACACCTTGTAAGGACCATAGTACTTTGGCAATAATTTATTATCCTTCTTAGCTTGCTTGATGGACATTTGTTTGTATGGTTGTAGCCGTAAAAATACCCAGTCTCCTACATCAAAACTTCTCTCGCTGCGATGTTGATCTGCCTGTTGTTTCATTCGATTTTGTGCCAAATTCAGGTTGTCCTTTAAGAGTTGGAAAACTTCTTGTTGATGCTCGATGTGATCTTCCATTGCTTGAACCTTCGAATTTTCTCTTAAAGATGATATGATGGATGGTGGATGATATCCATAAAGTGCCATAAATGGGGTCATTTCTGCTGCAGTATGGAAGGAAGTGTTATACCACCATTCAGCTAAAGGTAACCAATTGGCCCATTGTGTTTGTTTATCAGATACAAAACAATGAAGATATCCTTCCAAACATTTATTTACTATCTCAGTTTGACCATCGGATTGAGGATGATAAGATGAGCTATGAGCTAATTGAGTACCCAAACAAGAAAATAACTCGGTCCAAAAATTTCCAATAAAAATGGGATCTCTGTCGCTCACAATAACCCTTGGGTTTCCATGTAGCTTTTGAATTGTGTCCATAAATGTAGTAGCAACTGTACTTGCTTTAAATGGATGAGATAATGCACAAAAGTGTGTTGTAATATTCCCAATTAGCAATGGCTAATTGGAAATATCGATTGTGGTCAATTTTGCTTTATGTAGCTAAATTATAAATAAAAGTGAGTAGAGCGGGACATAACTCCCTCTAAAAATAAAGTGCACTCCCTACTAGACACAACGTTGTAACTTAAGTGAGCCAAGGGGGCCAAAAGACCACGTAGAGAGGGGACCCACATAGACCACATGGAGGGACTGCGCAGGTTGAGTTGAGCACATGGCAAAGGGAGGCTACGTTGGAGGAGGTGGGCCTTAGGGTTTGAGAGAGGCCAACGCTATAAAAAGAGGGGAGCCTCCTCATTTTGGTCATTCGATGTTTATGATATTGAGTTGGTCATTTCAACTTCTTGAGCACGCTGGTTGTTTAGCTAGTCTGCAGCACTACTTAGTGCACCGAGTGTCTCCGTTCGGAGATCTCACCCTCAGCCCCGGGGGACTTCGAGTGCCTGCTCAGGTGAGGTTGTCCAATCAATGTTTTTCAGGAGGATTGGTGTTTGGATTTTGTGGACGAGCAGTGCATTCATAGACTGCGCAGTCTTGAGAGGGAGGACGCAGTCCATTTCTTGGAAGCTTCGGATTGGGTTCTTTTGGAGGTTTCGAGCTTTGAGATTGAGCAAGGGGCTAGCCCTTGCCTATTGGAGGATTTTGGCAGAGTTTGAGGCAGTATTTTAGTGGATTCCCTTCAATGTCAGCGCAGAGCCTTGGAGGATAGCGTAGATCCTCAAGGGGGTGATTTTCAGAGGTTGTCCATTCCAGAAATGCTCTCTAGGCTTTTCTGGGTTTGGTAAGTAGAGGCTGATTCCAGAGTTTCAGCTTATTCCGAGTAGGGGAGCAGCCCCAAATACTCATCTTGTTCTAGCAGTAGCAGCTACACGACAGTTTTCCGGCAGCTTGGACGCAGATCAGAAAGCAGACATTCCACCAGCATTCTGAGAGTATTTCTTCACTTGCCTTGTGCAAGTCTAGGTGCCATCACTCTGATCACCTATTGTACTCACTTATATTTCTCAGCATAATAAACTGGCTTAGCATTCTCTCTGCATTTCTTGAGTATCTGTTACATGTTCTATATATATGCTATTGTATGCTTGCACTACTGTTATTTTTCTCCTCGAGCATTCCAATTACTATACCACTTGGTGTGTTTTCCCCATACTCTTAGACGGAGTTTGGAAAGGGCCAGATAGCCTCCAGATCTCACCCTCTTTCCAGAGGTGAAATATCTGGTAAATGCCCTCCCAGTCCAACTCTGGTTGGAGTTTTCTTGTGTTTTAGAGATATCCCTGAAAGGGAATATTATAGTGGTATCAGAGCATAGATCTGGCTCAGCCTGTAGAGCTAGTTGTCTATGACACCGGGGGAGAAACCCTACATCTGCTACAGAGGTAGGAAGTACAGAGATATTGAGCGTAGGTTGGAGAACACCTACGGAGAGGGTGACTACGTTCGGGTGGTGAACGCAGAACAGGAGGAGCCTGTGATAGACGCAGAACAGGAGGGGCCTGTGGTAGACACAAAGCAGGGAGAGCCAATGGCAGATGATAGCGATGCAAAACAGTTTGGGGAAGCACTCCTCAAATCAGTGCAGGATCTGGCAAGGCAGATCGAGGTGATGGGTCAGAGATTCACTGCTGTGGAGGCTAGACAGCGTGAAACCCCAAGGGGTTTTCATGTTGGTGAGGGGTCAGGCACATCCCACCATTTGCAGGAGCGGGATGCCACTCCGCACCAGGCATCACATGCACCCACACGTTCCACTATGCCCACTTTTCTGGGTGCAGACACAGGGGCAGGAGCACAGCAAGAGCCGGAGCCTGGCCACATGGGTGATTACTTTGCTGAGTACCAGGCATATGGGCAGGAGTTCAGGGATGCCCTTTCATTCAGAGACTTTGTTCAGCTCCAGCGGGACAGCAGACCCCGCGACCATCACAGAGGGCACCGACATTATCATGATGGAGACACCCAGCGTACAGCAAGTCGATTCCATTTGCCTACGTTTGATGGTTTATCAAACAGTTCGGTAAAGTCTTGGGTGGAGAAGCTGGACATATATTTCCAGCTCAACCAGATGGCAGAGACAAAGGCCATCAAGGTGGTTACGCTGCATTTGGATGGAGAGGCCCAAGATTGGTGGTTCCATGGGATGGTGACACTTGGACATTCGACAGTGACCACATATGCCGAGTTCACCCGGAGACTGATAGAGAGGTTTGACCGGAGGGATCCGGAAGAGCACTTTGTTAGTTGACGAGGCTCAAACAGACTGGTAGCTTGGAGATATATATTGTAGATTTCTTGAGGCTTTCAGTGATGGTGCCCGATCTATCCGCGGCACGGATGATATACATGTTCATTGAGGGGTTAGCAGAGCCACTTCGAGGTTTGGTCAAATCCACCAGACCAGCCACACTCCAGGACGCAGTTGGCAGGACCCGGGATTTGCAGGATGCTTTACCGAGGACACCTTACCCCCAGAGACAAGCTTTCCAGCCAAAGGGGAAGAATGTGAGGATTCCGCCTCCTAAGGGGAATCTGGGTAGGGGACAGCTAGATGAGGATGCCAGGAGGGGGTTGAAGAAGAAGAGGTTGTGTTTTACTTGTCAGGAGCCGTGGGCGCCGGGACAAAGATGTGTTGCTGGCAAAGCACATTTTATTGAGGTCTTCTCCGAGAGCAGCGAGGAAGAGGATGAGTATGAGGATGGGGAGGCAAGAGACAGTCAGGTAGCGCAACACCATTTGCCACCTCCACCTCCAGGAGCAGGAGGTTCAGCTTTTGCACCCACAGGGGGGACCCTTGCAGCATTGCGGGGAGTACCCAAATATTTGACGTTGCGTGTCCGAGGGGCAGTACGTGGGCAGCGAGTTTCAGTTTTGGTAGACAGTGGGGCAACCCACAACTTCATCGATGCACAGATGGTTGAGCGGAGAGGCATACCGACAGAGAGCTTCAATGGATTTTCAGTGTTGGTCCCAGGAGATAAGACGATGCAGTGTGCCAGATATGTTCCAGAGCTAGCTGTGACGATGGGTACCTACACAGTGACCAACCACTTTTTCGTGGTCAACATACTAGATACCAATGTGGTATTGGGTGTACAATGGCTGATTACTCTAGGGAAGGTCACCACAGATTGGGAGGCCTTGGAGATGGAGTGGGATGATAAGAAGACTGGGAAGCATGAGAAGATACGTGGGATGCACACTTACCCACCCCAGACTGTTTCAGCTCACCGGATGGAGGCAGACTTCTGGAAGGGAGACATAGAGTGGGCAGTCGAGTTACGGGCATCAGAGGCAGGGACTACCGGGCAGACAGTTCATCCTAATATACAGGCCATCCTTGACAAGTATGACACGGTGTTTGGGGAGATACCGCCAGGACAGCCACCTAATCGGGGGTTTGAGCACACTATTGAGCTAGAGAAGGGCATCCATGCCGTTATTACCATACCCTATAGGCACCCCAAGGCCTATCGAGATGAGGTTGAGCGGGCCATCCAAGAGTTTCTGGCTCTTGGACATATTCGGCCTAGCACCAGTCCTTTTGCTTCTTCGGTGGTGTTGGTGAAGAAGAAGGACGACACATTGAGAATGTGCATCGATTACAAGGCCCTGAATAAAAATACCATGAAGAACAGGTACCCTATACCGCGGATTGATGAGCTGATGGACGAGTTGAGAGGAGCACAGTTCTTCTCAAAGATTGATTTGAGATCCGGGTACGACCAGATTCGCTTGAGGGAACAGGACATTCCCAAGCACACTTTCAGGTGCCATTACGACGACTTTGAGTTCTTGGTTATGCCTTTCGAGCTAACCAACGCACTAGCCACTTTCCAGTCATGCATGAAGCATATCTTCCGCAGTCATCTAAGAAAGTTTGTGTTGGTCTTTTTCGATGATATACTGAAATATAGCAGGACTTGGGAGGAGCATCTCCAGCACATAGAGGCAGTACTGCATATCTTGGAGGACTAACAGTTTTATGCTAAGCTCTCCAAGTGTGAGTTTGGGTTGACAGAGATGTTGTATTTGGGACACATCATAGGAGTGGACGGAGTGAGGGTCCATGAGGAGAATATCAGGGCCATTAGAGATTGGCCGGAGTCGAGAAACGTGATGGAACTTCGAGGATTTGTTGGTATCTGCACATATTACAGGAAGTTCGTCAAGATTTTTTCTCAGCTTGCTGCACCCCTTACAGATTTGAAGAAGAAGGGGGCACTCAATTGGTCAGATACAGCGCAGAGGGCCTTTGACAGGTTCAAGGAGGTTATGAGCAGCTGCCCAGTCCTTGCATTGCCAGATTTTACGCAGCCTTTTGTTTTGGAGTGTGATGCGTCGAGAGAGGGGATCGACGCAGTGTTGATGCAAGGAGGCCACCCTATAGCCTATGAGAGCCGGAAGCTCCTTCCTCATGAGCGGTCGTATGCTATATACGACAAGGAGATGCTGGCCATTATGCATGCATTGGCCAAATTCCGGCAGTACCTGGTGGGTAACAGGTTCAGGGTGAGGACTGATCACAACAGCCTCAGGTTCTTTTTGGAGCAGAAGCAGCTACAGGAGAGGCAGCAGAAGTGGATCAGCAAGATCCAAGCTTATGACTTTGACATTGAGTATGTCAAGGGGAAGAACAGCGTGGTAGCCGATGCACTTTCACGTAGACTAGCCACGTTGTATCTGATGAGTTTGGATATAGATTGGAGGGCTCGAATTTTGGTAGAGTACTCCAAGGACAGGTTTGCTTGTGAGGTTCTGGATGGTCAAGTGACAGATGATAGATATAGAGTGATAGATGAGATCATCTATTACAGAGATAAGATCTTCTTGACTGAGGGCTCCCCGCTCAAGAAGAAGATACTTCAGGCATCACATGATTCACCATTGTCCGGCCATCAGGGGTTTACCAAAACCTACAGGGCCATCAGAGAAAGGTTCTCATGGAAGGGCCTCAAGGAGGACGTGCTCCAGCACATCAGGGAGTGCGAGGTTTGCTAGTGAAACAAGGGAGAGATGAGCGATCCAACAGGTTTGTTGCAGCCTCTTCCCATTCTGGAGGGGAAATGGGAGAGCATTTTGATGGACTTCCTCACAGAGTTGCCCATGGTGCAGGGCAAGGACTGTATATTCGTCATCATTGATCGGCTGACGAAGTATGCACACTTTTTCGCCATATCAGCACACTATACAACAGCACAGGTGGCAGAGTTGTTCTTCAGAGAGATCTTCAAGTTACATGGTCTTCCCAAGACCATTATCAGTGACAGGGACAGCCGCTTCATGGGCAGATTTTGGCAGGAGCTTTTCCGACTGGTGGGGACAGAGTTGACACCGAGTACCAACTACCACCCACAGACAGACGGACAGACAGAGATAGTTAACAAGTTGCTGGAGGGCTACTTGCGTAACTATGTCAGTGGGCAGCAGAGAGCATGGCTGAAGTGGCTGCATCCAGGGGAGTACTGCTACAAAACCACACATCACATGTCCATCAGGATGTCTCCGTTCTATGCTTTGTATGGATAACATTCTTTATCTTTTGCTGATGTGATGTTTGGTGCTAGCAAGGATCCGAGAGCCAAATATTGGATCCAAGAGAGTTAGGACATTCTCCTAGCTCTCAAGGATAACATGGCTACAGCGCAGAACCGGCAGAAGCTGTATGCCAACAAGGGTCGGGTGGAGAGACAGTTTGAGGTAGGGGACTTGGTCTACCTAAGTTTGCAGCCATACCGACAATCATCACTGAAGCAGAAGGGAGTTGAGAAACTCAAGCCTCATTTTTATGGGCCATACAGGGTGATACGCAAGGTTGGATAGGTTGCTTATGAGTTAGAGCTGCCCCAAGGCAGCAAGATTCATAACATTTTCCATGTATCATGCCTGAAGAAGGCATTGGGGCAGCAGGTGACAGTGATAGAAGAGCTACCACCTACAGATGATGAGGGGCATTTGGTGTTACAGCCCGAGGCCATTATTGATACCAGAGAGAGGCAGTTGCGGAACAAGACAATCCGGGAGTTCTTGGTGAGGTGGAAGAATTTGCCGGATGAGGATGCCACTTGGGAGAGTGAGATGATCTTGCAACATCCATCACTACAGTTGCTTGGGGTCAAGCAACATTTTTCCGGGGGAGAGTGTAATATTCCCAATTAGCAATGGCTAATTGGAAATATCGATTTTGGTCAATTTTGCCTTATGTTGCTAAATTATAAATAAAAGTGAGTAGAGGGGGACATAACTCACTCTAAAAATAAAGTGCACTCCCTAGTAGACACAACGGTGTAACTTAAATGAGCCAAGGGGGCCAAGAGACCACGTAGAGAGGGGACCCACGTAGACCACATGGAGGGACTGCGTAGGTTGAGTTAAGCACGTGGCAAAGGGAGGCTACGTTGGAGGAGGTGGGCCTTAGGGTTTGAGAGAGGCCAATGCTATAAAGAGAGGGGAGCCTCCTCATTTTGGTCATTCGATGTTTATGATATTGAGCTGGTCATTTCGACTTCTTGAGCACGCTGGTTGTTTAGCTAGTCTGCAGCACTGTTTAGTGCACCGAGTGTCTCCATTCGGAGATCTCACCCTCAGCCCCGAGGGACTTCGAGTGCCTGCTCGAGTGAGGTTGTCCCATTAGTATTTTGCAGGAGGATTGGTGTTTGGCTTTTGTGGACGAGCAGTGCATTCATAGACTGTGCAGTCTTGAGAGGGAGGACACAGTCCATTTCTTGGGAGCTCTGGATTGGGTTCTTTTGGAGGTTTCGAGCTTTGAGATTGAGCAAGGGGCTAGCGCTTTTTGGACATAAGTCCCCGGAAAAACCCAAAGCGGGAAAATCGATGCAGCAGATATGAGGGTTATTTTATTAAGTAGATTCTGAGTTAGGCAAATCTGGGTTCCAAGTCTGGAAAAACCAACAGAGAATAAAAGAAATCAAATCTGCAGCTAACCTAATGTTCTAGTGCCAAATATTAGACTGATCCACACCCTCAAATGGGATTTAAAAGACTCAGCCCGGATCTGACCCTAGAAACCCTCAGCGCTGCTTCTGAAGCCCCACCGTCAGCTCTGAAGGCCTGTGTTAGCCTCTGCGTGGCTCTGGGAGGGCCTGCGTCACCCCTGGAGGGTCTACGTTGCTCCTGTGTTGCTTTGTTAGGCCTGCGTCAGCCCTGCGTGGCCCCAACCGCCTTTGCGCTACCCCTGCTGGACTGCGTGGCTCTGAAGTCTCTCTGCGCTGCCCTTGTTGCTGCTCCTATGCCTCTTGTTGTCTCTTGGCTCTTGGGATCAGATCATCCCCTCAACCAATACTACCCCTCATTGCAGGAAATTCTTAGCAAACCCGCCCTAGAATTCCAGATCTATTCCTCAGTTCTGCAACTGTGTCCCTCCAGTTGACCCTCAAGCCTTTCTCTTATACTTTTCGTTGAACCCTTCAACGGCTGAGATTAAATCATTCATCAACGACTGAGATTAAAAGACTGTTTGATCCATGTGACTTAAGACAATTTCAGCACATGTGTTAATTAATTCACTTTAATTATTTTATTTTCTTAAGTTTAGACTTAGGAAATCCATTAAAATAATTAATTATTTGAATAACTTGGACACCAACTAAAATTTCTAAAATCCCTTTCTGGGTTTTGGAGATCAAGTGTGTCCTAGCCCCTCCACAAAATTTTAGGGCTAGAGCACACCTGATGCTACACCAACTATACAAAATCTAAGCAACTGTAATAAAATAAATAATGATTAAACAAAAGAGGTGGTAAAAAGTCACTTTAGGAAATAAAGTGACCCATGGTATTACCCATGGTTTTCAGAGGAGGAAAATATTATTAAAAGGGAGGACATTGAAGGAGGGGTGTGAAGAATTATTGGTGAATTTGTTGAGGAGCTCAAGTAGCTTGCTGAGGGAGGTGGAAACCCTAGTTTAGTTCCTAATCTCAGTGTTGAAATATACATCTTAGCAGGTGACATTGGTTTCAGTGGTTGTTGTTAGAAAATCAAAAAGGCAGAAATATTTTCTTATGATGATAATTACTTGTGAAGTTCTTATTTACTTATTAACTTTCTTATGTTCTTTTACTTTAGTTCATCAAGCAATTACCAAAACCATAACATGAAGATCAAGGACACCAGATGTAGGCGGATAGCCAGGGAAAAACGCCTATCTAGGGGAAAACCCAATCAACTCTTCTTTCAATAGTTGCACGAGATAATCCAAGACTCCTTGACCTAGACACATACTTCCTCCAATCACCAAGTCAACCCTTCCTTCTTTTGCAGATGATAACCTTCCAGCAACAACCTCGATCTTGCAGCAATAACTTCAACTTGGCAACAAAAACTAGCAGAAGCAACTTCGACCTAGTGACAACTGAACTTCGACCTTGAAGCAACACTTCGATCTTGAAGCAGTACTTCGACCTTGAAGCAGCACTTCGACCTTGAAGTAACACTTTGATGCAGCAACAACTTCCATGTTCTGCAGCTTTGACCTAGCAGCAACAACTTCGATGTTCTGCAGCTTTGACCTAGCAGCAAAAATTTCAATCTTCCAGTAATAGCCCAATAAATTCACACGTGTGAGAGAGATGACCTAGAAAACTTCGATCTTGCGATGCTCCTTGTTGAGAAATCAAAGGAGATGGAAGTGAATCAATTTCTCTTATTATGACATTATCTTGTGATGTTTTTCGTTATTATTATTTTTTCTTTCAATTTATCTTTTCTGATCATCAAAGCTAATGCCAATCAGTAAATAGAGGAGGACACAAGATGTAGGCACATTGCTAGGGAAAAACCCCAATCTTTGGGGAAAACTTGGTCAAAATTCTTCCTTCAGTAGATTCAAGATGAGACGACCAAGACCTAGACTAGAGACTCCATCCATCAAGTCATCCTTTCACTGTGTTGGCACCGAGACATCATCATCACTGAGATCTCATTGCTTTCATGGCACCGATATCTCCTCATTGTGATTCTAACGAGACCTCAACTCTTGTCAAGACATCGAGACCTCATCTATGTAGTGACACCGAAACCTTCATTGTGTTAGATCTTGACTGTAGTAGCACCAGGTTCATTGACTATAACACCGAGATTATATCATGACTGAGATTGAGATAGCACCAAGACTGTATATGTTTGAGATAGCACAGAGTTTGTGTCACTAAAGTCATCCGAAATTGTATCTGTATTTAACCCGAAATTTTGTTCTTCTGCAATGGCACCGAAACCTGAAGTCACCCATCCAAACCTGCAATTCTGTAATTGTTATCCGAAATTTTGTATTGGTAATGCGAAAACCTCAGCTTGGTATATATAGTGGTTTGTCCATCATAAATGACCCGACATGCAATCTTGAAGAGGTGTGTCACTTGTTTTAGGCCGACACGAGCGTATGGAGGAAACTGACTTGAAGATTAGTTGTTCAAGGTCGACTTGAAGAAGCTGACTAGGTGTTGGGGCCCTTGTTTTGAAACTAAACAGCTTTTGATTTGCGGTTGATGCATGGCGGAACGCAACCACGGTAGGTAGAGAGATGTCAAGGATGCGAAGGAGTAAAAGACAGGTGGCACGGCTATTGCGGGAGCAAGCATAGACGGCAGAAGAGTGTGGCAGGAAACAAGCACTAGAACTCCCGACTAACAGAAAGAAACAGAAGACAGCTGAGCGAGAAGAAAGGAAGAACTGTCAGTCGGCTGGCAGCAGAACAAATAGGCAGCCGGCCAGCGGGAAGGGGGGTTGGCTCAGACGGGATCAGGGAATAGGAGCCGTAGGAGAGCTCTGTTTGCATTGTTCTGTTCTCTACTCTTCACAGAGATTGTGTTTCTCTCTGTCCAGTAGGACCACTTTGTATTCTGTTATGTTCGAGCTCATGCTGAGGAGCCCTATAATAGCTTGTCGCTGATAGTTGATTCATAATATAATGAGAGTTTGCTGTGTTGGATATATGTTGTGGTCTGGAATGAATGGTTTCACTAGAAATTTTAAATTTTATTTATTGTAAGTCTGAATGCATTCCCGAGAGATATCTTTCATGGAACGTTGCGTTTGTTTAGAATTTTGTAATAGCTCTGATTTACCCATACCAATGTTGTTCGGCTGATACCGATCTATTCCCTACCTTAGCAAGGTCGCGGCACGCCTCGGGTGAGACTCTCGGCTCTTCGGAGCAGGGTGAAAATGCCGACGTGGTGCTAGACTACAGCGGAAAACCTTGTTGGCCCTTAACCTGAACCCGAGTCTTATCTGCGAGACCTGTTTTCTCGCCAACAAATGGTTCCGTTGCCGGGACCCGAAATTTCCTTTGGGAGCTAGATCATGGTATCTCGGATCTTCGAAAGAGAAATACGAAGCTGGTGGGATAACCACCTAGATCAGTTCATCACTCAGCAAACCGAGTTGAGGCGACAAAAGGAGAAAACGATCAAAAGTCTGGTTCTATTCTCCGACTCTGCCAGTGATACCTAAAAAATTTTTTGGGGAAAGTTCTCAAAAGAACTCTATAACTAGTTGCAGAGACTTCAGACCAAGGCAACCAAAGAAAAGTCGCGGAAAGTCAATCGCAAGTGGGCGCACGGGGATCTGGTGGCCCTTCATCGGTTAAACACCGATTTGACCTGATCTGTAGATTTCTGGGTGGAATCTACCTTGGATGAATACATAGTGGAGTTTGCAGCAGAGTGCTACGAGTGTTTCTCGAGAGCAGAAGATACATTTAGATCCAGGTTAAGGGGGAAGCTGCTGAAGGAGATCCCATTGTGGATTAAAGCCTTGATGGTAGATGAAGGACTAATGGGGTTCCAAAAAGCAGAGATGGAAGCGTAAATCTCCGGTGCCGGGGGAAGGGACTAAGGGAGAGATGCTACAAGAACAGTGAAAAAGGGGAGTAGGAGTATGGATGTCGAGACCGCTAATAGGCTAAGGGAGCGACGAGCACATTGGAGGGCGCAGATTGCAGAAAGGTGGTGAGAAAGGGTGATAAAGGAGTTGAAGAAATAGGAAAGTGGTCGAAAGGACAAAGAGGAGGCGCCTCAGGTGACGAAGGAAATGGAAAGTCAGGTGGGTCCCCAAGATATAGGAGGGGCCGTTAAAGAAGTTCGGCAGGTGTATAAGAGCCCAGCCCAGATGGAGAAAGGGAAGAAGTCTAATGGAGAAGGTACAGACGCGCACCCGGAGGAGGTGTCCGATGTGGAGATGCACGTTGCAATGGAGCAGCTATTCCAAGAAAGGTCGGTGTCCATATCTCAAGGTATTCCTATTCCCCAAGGTTCAAGTAGCTCTAGTCCCAACCTTCCCTTGGTGCTTTACCAACCACTAAGTGAAATTTTTGTTAAGTTGCGTGAATTAAGTAAGTTGCACAGTATTCAGTCTCCAACAGTATTACATACTGGTAGTAGAATTGCTAGTGGTACAATCTCACAACCAGGAACCAACGGCTTCATTTTAGTGACGCCTACTCAAGTGAACATGGCGGGATCACTTACCCGGTATCCAGAATTCTCTGGAAGGGGTAACAACGATGTCGAACAAAACTGGTACCTCTGCGAGGCCATATGGAGGGCGCGGCAGACACCAGATGTGGGGAAGTTGATAGAATTTAAAACCACCCTTAGGGAGAGAGCTCTACGCTGGTTTATGAAGTGGTCTGAAGCTCATCAGAATCCAGTGATGGCAGATGTGAAGAGGGACTTAATTAAGGAGTTCAAACTGCCCCAAACAAACCAGCAGGGCCTGTCAGAAATGTGGGAAATCAAGCAACAGGAAGGAGAGACTGCTTGGGATTTGATGCGGAGATTCAAGGACGCAATTGGAAAACTCAGCTTTCCAATTGATCCAAACCATTAGAGGGATCGGTTCATCAAAGCTCTACTACCCTTGACTAGAACTCCATTAACTCAACAGAGGATCGAGACGTTACAAGACGCACTAGAGCAAGCAATGAAGATAGAAGCTATGGCGGGTTACCCGCAAGAGTTTAAGGGAGGAGCAGTGGTACAGGACCCCTCTATAATGGGTCTACAGCATCAAATAGCAAGTTTGACAGAAAAACTCAAAGAAATTCAACCAATGCGGCTGGCGAGACCGAACGTATGGTGCACTCATTGTCTCATGGAAGGACATGTGGTAACCGAATGTCCTCAGTTGCGAGGGCAGAATGTGGGGACATCGGCTGCAGGGGCACAAGGGGCTCCACCATTAGGAGGAGTTGCGCAAATAAACACCCAGGGAATATATCCACCGCAATAGCAATACACAGGGTTCCCTGCACAACAAAGTCCAACCACCAATGAGTACTGTGAAATATGTAAGAATATGGGCCATCAACCTCGCCTGTGTCCGATCTTCCAAAAATATTCCAACGTTCCGAATAATGCATACTGTGAGTTCTGTGCCTCAACAATACATAGCACAGAGTAGTGTCGAGCTCTGGATGCACTGGTGGAACGGCTGGACCGCCCTTCATACACAGTGAACGAAGCTCCCCGAGGAAGAGGAGGAGGCATGAGAGGAGGCTGAGCAGGAGGTAGAGGTCTAGTAAGATGCTACAACTGCGACCAGGAAGGACATGTAGCTAGAGAATGTCCACTCCCTAGAAGACCCTGGTGTTCCCAGTGCCAGGTTAACACACACGCAACAGAAGATTGTCTTGAGCTCATCAAAAGATGGGAGGAAAGAGCTATACAAAGGTGGACAAATCTAGTAAATGCAGAACCCAGGTTGATGGGAACTTAGACAATGCAGAACGTGGTCATAGTAACACGAGGAGGCAAAAGAACGGGGGAAGATGCACGTACTATGGACCCGATAAAATTGATCAGGCCAACATCCCCAAAATTGCTGGTCAAACCAGAACGACAGAAACAATTTTTTCAAGAAGCAGCAGAAACCTTTTGCCCAACTCGGGGGAAAAAAAGGTATTGAGTTACAGTAAACCAAGGAAGACAACGAAACCCAAGGTAATTCAGAAGCTTTGATCCAGGAGTGGTTCCATCTATTCCTAAAAATTGTTAACAACGCACCAATGCTAGAACAGCTAAAGCAGAACCTGGAAGGGGTGCTGAAGAAGAGCACAGGAGCAAGAGAATCACCGGATGCAAACCAGAAGTATGTACAGAGAGTAAAGAGAAATAAAATAAGGACAGGAAAGGAATTCCAAGTGAACACACAAGTTGTGAGTTTCCAAATTAAAGACACCATGCTTGATTTGGGATTTGATGTCAATATTTTGCCAAGAAAAACTTGGGAAGCATTAGGGAGGCCAAGATTGACATATTCACCAATCCAACTTCGGATGGCGAACCAGTATTGCATTGTGCCCATCGGCAGACTAGAGGAAGTTGAAGTTGACATTGCAGGAGTAAAGACATTTACGGACTTTGAAGTCATCGACATCATGGGGGATAAAGATCCTTATCCTGCATTATTAGGAATTTATTGGGCCTTTGAAAATTATGCAATAATAGATCTGAAAAAAGAATTGATGATCTTCGAGGACGGGGAGATCAGAGTCACTCAGCCACTCGACCCATACCAAGGACCAAGATATACAAATACAGTGGATAACAGAGAAAATGCTCAACTTCTAGATCATCTCTATCAAATGACCGCAAGAAGAAGAGAAGATTACATTAATCCAACATCAGAAGGCTCTGTAAGCTGGAGAAGCATCCAAAGCTCAGAATTGGGCTCAGAAATAGCTTGGGATGATTGGCAGCAAGGAGGGTATGAAACTAATACAAGGAGATGCACCAACATTGGAAGAATCAATTGGATCGGGACTGAGGTTTGAGAATACCCAATCTTATCCAATATGAATGCTGTAAACATTTTCATAACAAAGATAGAAGATAAGGTACCAGAAGGCCATAGAGTACCATTGATGGACATGGCATTACAGTCCACATCCGCAAGATGGTGGAGTAATCATCGCAACTCGCTGACGCAATGGGACAAATTTGCGGCAGCATTAAAAGCAAGATTTAAGGAAGAGGAAGGACCCCAGAGTAAGGAGTAGTACCAAGGAGACTCAGACCCCAGAAACCATCTGAAGGAATGTGAGGAACAATGGAGAAACGAAGGATATCCAGAAGAACTGTGGGTACACTGGTTTATCCACTCTCTGGACGTAATTTCACAGGCCTAGTACCTGACGGAAGAGAATAAAAGAGGGACCAGCAAATGGCAGGAAGTTGCGGAAAACTTCAAGCAATGTTTCTTGTTTGAAGGAAAAACAGAACCTGTTACACAAGCTTTGCAGGCTATCAAGAAGGTATTGTTCTTCTCGGATATTCAAAAGAAGGATAACCAGTCGCTTCAGTACCAAGGTGTCAGACATAAGGTGGCATGTCAAAAGATAAATAGTGAGATGGATGATGATAATCTGGAGGATCTCAGGCACCTATATTTTGAAGAAACAGAGGGGGAGAGGGATATTAAAGAAGAACCGATGACAGAAGGAATCCATCTGCTACCATTAAGAACAAAGAAATTAAATATTGGAACAGAAGACAAGCCTAAACTAGCGACGATTGGAAACTATTGGGATGAACAAACAACTAAGGAAATATTCAGTTTGCTGAAGGAATATGAGGACTTGTTCCCTTCATCAGTAGCGGATTTAAAGGGCATAAAAGGGGATATGGGAGAGATGCGGATAATACTGAAGCCCGATGCAAGGCTTGTGAAACATAGACCATATCGTCTGAATCCAAGAGTGAAGGAAAAAGTTAAAGCAAAGATCGACAAGATGTTAAAAGCAGGATTGATAGTCCCAGTAGAGGAAGCAGAATGGGTAAGTCCTATAGTTATACAGAACAAAAAGGAGAAATCTGAGATACATGTCTGTGTAGATTACGGAAGCTTAAACAATGCTTGTATCCATGACCCATTTCCCGCTCCATTTGGTGATGAAGTCCTAGACAACGTTACGGGGAACGAGGCATACTCATTCATCAATGGATTCTCAGGATACCATCAGGTAAGGATAGTGGAGGAAGATAAGAAAAAGACAATATTCACCACCGAATGGGGCTATTTCGCATACAATGTGATGCCATTTGGATTGAAAAATGCACCAACAGTATTCTTTCACATCATGATAGCCGCTTTCCGGGAATACATCCACAAGTTCTTAGAGGTCTACATGGATGACTGGACCGTCTATAGCATACTAAAGGATCATGCGAGTCTGTTAAGGGTAATGTTCGATAGATGTCGACAACTGCAGATTTCATTGAACCTGAAGAAGTGTATATTTGCAGTGCCGTTTGGAAAACTGCTAGGACACGTGGTATGTAACCAAGGCGTTTGCGTAGACCTGGCCAAAGTAGCGGTGATAGTCAACATGGAGGCACCAGAAACAGTAAAATAGTTGAGATCACTGCTGGGCCACACAGGTTACTACCGGCGATTTATTCACAACTACGCGAAGATAACAGCCCCGTTAGAGAAGCTGTTGAGGAAATCTGAACAGTTCCAGTGGACGGACAACCCTGGATACCCTAAAAGAAAATCTGGCGAGTGCGCCAATATTAGTTCACCCAGACTAGGATAAGCAATTTCATGTACACATCAATGCTTCCAGCATCGCGCTCGAAGTGGTCTTGGCTCAACCAGGAGACACTTCAGTTGATCACTCGGTATATTTTGCTAGTCGCAAGTTGTCCACAGCGGAACGAAACTACACCACAACAGAATGGGAGGCATTAGCAATGGTGTACTCTCTTCAAAAGTTTTGCCACTACCTGTTGGGAGGTACGTTCAAATTTTTCACAGACCACTCAGCGTTGAAGTATTTAGTAAACAAACCAGTCTTGGAAGGGAGAATCTGCAGTTCGGTTAGCACAACTGAATGGCCAAGTTCTACAAGGATGGGTCAACGGCGCACGCCTGAAGTCCTACCAAGAGTAAGTTAATCATTTCATTTCCAATAACTTCGCAACCGAGAGGGGTCAGTAGGGTAGAATAGTACTAATAACTCTCTCGCACCTGAGATGATCATAGATAGGATTTCGCTCTACCAAATCCAACGCAACCAATTGTGGTCGGGGAAGGGTAGTGTCCAATGTGTCATCCATGTCAGATAAAAAAACGTGCCGAACATCAGCCCATCATCATTATGCGTAGTACCAGTGTTAGTCCGTAGGATTACCAAGATTTGGAAATAATTGCCATAATTAGCATCACCCATACCGTAATAAATTTTCCATAATTAGACATAACCACCAGCCGTCGCGTCTGCCCAAATCCCAAAACCACAGTCAGCAATGTCAGAACCCACCTCAGCCGGTAACTAATCGCACGATTATAGCCGCGGAAGAAGCCAAGGAAAAATTAATTAGTTATGGGGTCTCATCAACCTCCCCCGTGTTGGTTAATTACATAACCCACATGCAGAGAAGCGCGAGAATGCTGGAAAAATCCGAGTTAGAATCAGAAACATCCAAAAGAACAACAGAAGCCAAACCAGAAGAAGAGCAGGAAAGGCACACAGGAGAAGGAACTCAAGAGAAAAGAGAGAGAGATGTTCTACAAGTATACCAGCGAAGAGCCAGAATGACTAGAGTAATTCCAGCAGTGGTGGAGCAAGAACTTGACAGCAGAATTCAAAAGATGGAGTCCCTTGTGGGCAAATACGACAGTGCAACACTGATCGATACAAACCTTATAGATTCTTTTGAGTTTCCAGCACTGAAAAGGCAAGTGTATATAGAGAATTATGCAATAGAAGCAGGATGGACAGCGGCAAGAGTTCTGCGAGAGTTCAGGGGCATCCAACAGTCTATGATACTGAACTTGAGAAATTTGCCAGTGTTCGGGATTACAGGTGCTGCGATGCAGTGCACATAGTTTTTATTGAGCAGGATCCATAATGGTTCACTATGGCTGGGGAAGGAAATCCCAATTCATGTAGTAGACATCCATATATTAACTGGACTATCACAGGAGGGGAGGGACGTATCAGCGGCGTTCCAAACTGTATCCAAAAGAGCGAAGAAATCTGGGGACACGGACTACTATGTCAAGTATGGCACTAGGAGAGGGGGAAAAGGAAAAAAGATCGACTTGATCAACAAACCGGAGGTCAAGTTCGCTTGCTACCTAATTGTTAGCAAGACAATGAAGCACTATACCAAAGGGGAATGCACGTTGGATACAATTTCGGTTGCAGAGCATTGTGTCTAGGGGACAAGGCTGAATTGGTGCTCTTTCTTGCTGAAGGAATTGTTCGAAGCTTACGAGGACAATTACAGGAGGGCGACCGGATTTATTTATGGACATTTGATCATAGCGTTGGCCATGTGGAAATGGAACTTCCCAAGCATCCGGGTACCTGTCGAGATATCAGAAGATCAGCCATTGGCAATGAAGTTCATGCCTTGGAAAGTGTCCGGGGATCCTAGCACAAAGGAAGTAAACATTGAAGCTTTCAGAGTCTAATACGGCCAGATGCTTGACGGCGTAATGAGTTAATAAAGAATTCCAGGAAGTCTATTAGATGGATATGGCGAACAGGTATGGTTTGGGGTCACCCACAAGCAAACTTTTCTCAGACCGACATGTGTACTGGAATCAACTTTCAAGATAAGGCCTTTGAAGTTCCAGATTGACGAAGCAACCTTTCACACGGAGGTCTGATCGTGGCCAGGAGTGGCGATGGAGGTCAGGGATGGAGTCTACACATATATCTTCGATGGGATGCTGCCAAACCAACTGCCGAGAGAAAATTTAGAAGAGGCAGTGACTAGGATGTCAAACCTGCAGCTTTTCCCGATCATTGAACAACTAAACACCAAGGTAAAAAGTTTTAATAGAGTAGTTCAAGTGCTAGCTAGCGGTGCCACTACATTTCCGACATTTTCAGAGTTTCAGGCATCCCATTCCAATCCATCTCCCAACACGGCCTCCATATTCGCGCCAATACCCAATGTTCTTTTTAATTCACCACCCCCAGCGACTACAGTGCTGGTTGGAAAGAATAAAGCTGCGAAACCAGCAGCGGCATCGACAGTAAAAAGGGCCAAGGTCGCAGCATCTAGCCCAGTGGTCGATCTCACAGGGGAGGATCCACCCCGACAATTGAGTATAGGAGTACCGATCAAAGAAGAGCTAGTAGTCGAGCCCCAAGGGACCAGGGGGCTACCACCCCACAACCCCATCAACCCCATCGATTTCCTAAACATTCGCATATCGCCACCTCGCACTCACCAACTACCACTCACCACCTCATCCATCTCCCGGGAGCCCCACAATTCCACACCCTCCACTTCATCAGCCATAGTATCAGACCCCATAGTCAGAAGAAGAACTAATGGGGCCCACCGAATGGAAGTTAACTCGGGTACAGCAGAGTTACCTCCAGTTGACCAAACCCTAGTTTCGCAAGCTACATTTACTGAGCTTATTAATCAGATAGAGCAGTCTATAGAAGAAACGGATGGGTCGCTCCCTGAGCAGACTCCGCTCCAGCCAGCTAATCTAACAGGTCAAGAGGTGCAGCCTGATCTACATATGGCTGACTTCAGTAACTGGTTGCCGCACCAGACACCGCCACAGTCACCACAGGCCCAGTCAGCAAAATCTATCGCCAGCGGATAGCCACTTCGTGCACAGATGCCAGACCAGGGTACCTCCGGTGCAGAGAGCATGGAAACATGGGGGACAACTCAACTGTACCACTTTATTCAAAGAGCAGCACAGCAAGCTGA
Organism: Pinus albicaulis; assembly: GCA_034641835.2. NCBI lineage: Eukaryota > Viridiplantae > Streptophyta > Pinopsida > Pinales > Pinaceae > Pinus > Pinus albicaulis. The sequence continues at coordinate 8,767,158 of CM076577.1, forward strand.
GAGACTTCATTCGGAGCTCCAGCAAAGATGCGAGCAGCAACAACTACAGATTAGCACGCTTACTGAAGAGCGTGAACAGCTGCAGACAGAAAAGGGACATCTGCAAGAATAACTGGACCTAGTGACTAGAATATTTCAGGATATTTGACCCACCGTAACGGAGCACACTGACCAGGTACTCAAAGGAGTCGAGGAAAGTGACATAGTCGGGCGCTCGATTCACCTAAGGGTGGCCTGTAGCAACCTCCACAATGAGAATAAGGAGCTCAGAGCCGCATTGGCTGCCTGACCAGCATTACCCAACCCAGCGGTTGTGTACTCAGCACAGATATCAAAGAGACATAGCCAAGTCACGAAAATGCAGGAAGTTCTGAGTACTGCAGCGAAAGAGGCATACGACCTACTGAAGGGTCTACAGGAATGCTTGACGGCGCTCACTCTGAAGTCACAACTGGTCTCATTGCAACTACAACAAATATCAAAAGAGATCCAGGAGGCCACGGACCCCACTGGACTCAACCAACTGTATGCACAAGCGGACGTTTTGGAAGTCCAAATACAACAGATAGAAGAAAACTCAACGGCGGCCAAGCAAGCCCTCCGGGAGCTCCGACAACCAGTGAAAATCAGTGCCCAGACAATGCAACAATTGGCCTCAGAGGCCAATACTCAAATCAACACCGTGTTTGGTGACTTGCCGACTGGTGCAGGAGAAGAAGTTGTCGCGAAAATCACAGTTGAAACTGATGCACTAATGCAAGAATGGCAACAGGCCATGACAACCTTTTAGGAACTCAAGGAATCAACTCTAACCAAGGTCCCAGAGTTGGGGCCCTTGTTTGGACAACCGGGAGAAGGGAGGCAGGCAGAGCAGGGCAAAGGGCCGAGCGGACCAATGGAAGTGGAAACAGTGCAAAACGATTGACTCGGGCGAGTCAATAGGATGTGGTCGGGGCCTGTTGGGGTCCTTGTTTTGAAACTAAACAGCTTTTGAGTTGCATTTGATGCGTGGCGGAACGCAACCACGGTAGGTACAGAGATGTCAAGGATGCGAAGGAGTAAAGGACAGGTGGCACGGCTGTTGCAGGAGCAAGCACAGATGGCGGAAGAGTGTGGCAGGAAATAAGCAGTAGAACTCCCGACTAACAGAAAGAAATAGAAGGCAGCCGAGCGAGAAGAAAGTAAAAACTGCCAGTTGCGCTGGCAGCAGAACAAATAAGCAGCCAGCCAGTGGAAAGGGGGGTTGGCTCAGACGGGATCAGGGAACAGGAGCCATAGGAGAGCTCTGTTCGCATTGTTCTGTTCTCTACTCTTCTGTATCTCTGTGTTTCTCTCTGTCCAGTAGGACCACTTTGTATTTTGCTCTGTTCGAGCTCATGCTGAGGAGCCCTATAATAGCTTGTCGCTGATAGTTGATTCATAATATAATCAGAGTTTGCTGTTTTGGATATATGTTGTGGTCTAGAATGAATGGTTTCACTAGAAATTTTAAATTTTATTTATTGTAAGTCTGAATGCATTCCCGAGAGATATCTTTCATGGAACGTTGCGTTTGTTTAGACTTTTGTAATAGCTCTGATTTACCCATACTACTGTTGTTAGGCTGATACCAATCTATTCCCTACCTTAGTAAGGTCACGGCACGCCTCGGGTGAGACTCTCGGCTCTTCGGAGCAAGGTGAAAATGCCAGCGTGGTGCTAGACTACAGCGGAAAACCTTGTTGGCTCTTAACCTGAACCCGGGTCTTATCTGCGAGACCTGTTTTCTCGCCAACACTAGGTGAAGGCTTGATGAATAGGCTGACTTGATAACTTTGTTGAGCATGACTTGATGGAGGAGTCTTTTAACCAAATACTAAACAACATATTTACATGATTCAAAATCCCAGAATGGGTCAATTTAAATCTATAATGACTCTATAATCCTAGAAGTCCACAATGGGGAATTTGATATAAATAATATGACCCAACCATGAAACCCATGCTTTAATAAGTCATTTAATAATAATAAGTTATTTTTGACAAATATATTAATAATGAAGACCAAACCTAGTTACATTCTTCAACACTCCCGCTTAAGTAGGGAGGTATTCATATATAATTAAATACGTACATGGAAGTTCTCACTTCATCTATGAAGAATTTTAGGCACCGCAATGCCATGGACTAGATTCCTAACCACGGAAATCTATCCATTTGGTCTCTCAACAGTTTAGGCACCGCAATGCCACAGACTAGATTCCTGACTAGGGAAATCTATCCGAGTGGGACTAAGATGGACTAAAGCTTTCAACCTCTATAGGTACCATCAGGCTTACTTACTAACCATCAACCCAGGGAACTAGGTGCACATCCACCCGATGCCACCCTCCCTACCAAACATGAAAACAAAGTGTCGGCCAAATGTCTTTCCAAGCAATGCTTCACTAACAAAGCCTCAACTACAAATCTCTCCCAATCAAACGGATTGGTAATCATCATACTTATCAAATCTTCGAGAGATTTACTTGTACAAACATAACTCCAATATGTAATACACTTTCAAATATACATCATTAAAACAAAACTTCAAGGTCTCGATGTTGCTCTTCAACTTATCTCAGTAGGACTATCAATCGAATCTTTGAGAGAAGATTCCTTTTCCTACTTCACATGTAGCAACATAACTTTCAGAATGTATTCTCCAATCAAAACTATGTTATGCCCTCCCTCTTAACCAAGGAGTTTTCTTTTCTCTGTAATATTCCTAATTTGCGACAGCAAATTGGAGTATTCTATTTTGTTTATTTTTCCACCTATAGTTTGTGAGTAAATAAAAAGTGAGTAAAGAGGGTCTAAACTCACTTAAATGAAATAAGACATCCACCTAGTAGCACAACGTTGTGACTTAAGTGGGAGTCAAGGGGGGACCCAACACCACGTGGAGGAGGGGGACTATGGACACTCTAGAAGTTTCTCCAAGCTTTTGCGCAGATAAGGATGAGAATGTGGATAAGGATGAGGATGTGGAGGAGAGAGAGAGGCTACATTGGGTTTTGGAGGGAAGCCAACACTATAAAAGATGGAGGAGCCTCCTCATTTGATTCATGCTTGGATTCTTGGATTATTGATTATTGAGTGAGACATTTGTCTTTCTTTGGCACGCTGGCTGTTTAGCCCGTCTGCTGCACTGTTTAGTGCACCAAGTGTCTCCGTGCGGAGATCTCACCCTTAGCCCCGGGGGACTTCGAGTGCCTGCTCGGGCAAGGTTATTTTCTTAGCATCATCCTCCAGGACAGCGTTATTGCTGCAGCAACGTAATACTGTGTTGTAGGGTGTTGCCGTGGTGACTTTACGACACCACCTCCTTCTATTGTTTTTCAGAGGGAGAGCCTCTCTCTCGTTTGGAGGATCAGATTGGGAGATATTGGAGCTTATTATCAGATCTTGGCATCAGGCCTATATGTTCTTCATGGTATACTGCGCAGTTCTTTCCCCAGATCTACGTTATTGCTGAGGGAGCAGTGTTCCAAGGGTTTTGGCGTCATTTTGGAGTTAGATCTCTGATTGAGGGTGATCCTTGGATTGGCCAACCAATCCAAGTATATTTCTGATCTGATACTGAAGTTTGCTTCAGAAATTCTGAATCATTCTTCAGATCTGCTGCAGTAAAACTCAAATCTGGTCCGGCATTTTCATGTATTGCTGAAATTCCCAAGGGGAAAGTAATAAAGAGCCCTTTGGGCATTTTGTCTCATTATAGATCTCTGTTTTCATGTATTTATCAGTTTCAGATCTGTAATATAATAAATATAAGCTTCAGCCTCCTAGAGAAAATGTTGTAGTATTTCTGGATCAATCTTTGTCTTGCGGCACCTCTATTTTGAGGGGTTTTTCTATATAAACTGTTGTTTAACCTTGCTGAATGCCTATGCCGTGTTCCCAAACCCATTCTCTGATCATCCATACTGTTATACATCTTATTCCTTCAGAAAAAAACGCAGCCCTTGCTTCAGTAAAATTTTGCATACTCAAAGTCTTGGGAAATCAGGGTTTTTCTTGACTAGTCGAGAAGGAGGAACTGTTTAACATAGCAAAACGCCTTTGTTTGCGCTGAAATTTGACATGGAAGTCCCTCTTGACCTATTCTAACATATTCCAGAACCTTGACCTGTCAGTTTATGCAGATTTCCCTATTCACTCATTTTAGGGCCAAAATCCTCACTTTTCCCCACCTTTTTTCCCTTAAAAGCTGAGTAAAGGTTGCTGCTGCTATTTATTTTGGTTGCTAAACATTTTCAGAGATATTATATGATAGCTGAAGCCCTCATACCTGAAGAATGCGTTTTTCAGGCATGATCTGCTGAAAATTCCCTTCTGGGATATTACATTCTCCAAGATCCCTCTTAATGTAGGGAGATTAACTTCTTCCTTCAGTGTTCGAGAATCTTTCGTGGCTTCAATCCTTCTCATCATGCTCATCATATCAACTTCTCTTATGGACATCTTTACCAACTTGTATATGATATACCTGCACAGCTTAGATAACAAGTACAACCAAGTCTATAGAAGTATAAATTTAGTCATAACGAAATATTATAGTAGCAGAAGCATTCGATTTCACAAACATAATCATCAAGAGACTATACTTCAATACTTCATTAGATTTCACAAACATAATCATCAAGAGACTATACTTCAATACTTCAACTTCTAGCCCAGGTTTGTTACAAACCCTAAATCACATAATCAACTCAATCAAGATGACAGAAGATTAGTTATGTCATATAGTGATCCCTAGAAATAAGTCAAAAGAAAAGAGAAGTATCTAATAACTTTCAGAAGTCATGTATATTAGACTTCACACTAGGATTTTATGTAAACCCTAGATTTCATACATGAGCTATAACAACCAAAACAATCACAGCTTGATCAACATGAGTAGCTTCTACTAGGGTTCGATGTAAACCCTAGATTTCAAACATCATCCTAGAAATTCAAACTTTGACTAGGGCTTGTTTCCAAACCCTAGGACTTATGACCATTAATAAATTGGTCAACACACATATCTAGGAGATGACCATCATGCATAAGCATATCATATGTCAGACAATATTAAGACATTAGACAAATACCGACCTAGACTAAGCTAGGGTTTCAACCAAATGAACACATACCTAGGGATTCATTCCTAGGACTTTAAGTACATAACAAGGATTTTGTTTGTAGACCTAACCAAAACCTACGGTTTCGGTTCATAACAAAGCAAACTCTTATTATATCAAAACTTCAAAGGTTCTGGATTTCGAACAATAGCATTTCAACCCTAATAAGTTAGAGCTTCCATGTTCATATCAAAACCCCAAACATGACATCATCAATATATCAATCAAATAAGCAATTTCTTCATTAATAACCCTAAGTAGGTTTAAGGTTTCACACATTATATCATACCCTTAGGCTAGGGTTTTCTAGAGAACTTGTCTTGGGTTCTTTTATATAAACAATCAGAGATATAAGGTGGGTAGATTTATCAGATGATGAATCACCCTAAACAAGAATCTTCTAGATTCAAGAGAGCTAGACATAACGATGTTAGTAACACAAATTTTCAAAATAAGATGAAGAGAATTTTATAGGATGTATGGTTCAAGGCATACCTGTAGATGTTTCTTGACAAACCTTGTAGGAATTCCTTGAAGTGTAAGCCATGGTCTTCTATACCTGTAATACATACTTTCAAGTAAAACACGTGATACCATGAACATGATTTAATTTCTCAAGTTAGATCTCCTTCATAACCATGGAGGATTGCATCCTATAAAAGTTGCTCCTTTCAATCAACGACTTCTACTTGACATCCTAGATTACTGATAAACCTTAGAAGATAAGGATGCATGTTGTCTAGGTATTACAATCTTTACCCTAGACTAGTTATAAGCAAGAATTATTAGATATATTGTAAATTTAGAAATTCATGAACATACTTACCTTGCAGTTACATACCTCTGATTTGATAACTTATTGGACTTCTAGGTACATCTTGACAATACTTAAATTTCTTCAAAGCTTCGAATTCTTATGTGGAGATGGCCTTGTCCTTGGTCACCGGTAATAGTATTGAGCTTCTTTCCTTCAACCGAACTTTTAGTACTACTGTCTTGACCTTATTTAGTGCTTTAATATATTCTTAAGTCTGGATTAGACTATGATAGGTACCACCAATGTGATGGGCACCGAGACTATGATAGACATCACTGTGATTTTTACCAAGACTTATTCACTGTAATAGGCACCACTGTAACAACATTGAATTGAAGTTTACAGTTGGTTTTCCTTCATGAGATCATATCACTGCAATACTGCCAACTCTAAGTTCTTTGTTACTGTGAAGGCATTGAGACTTCATCATGTGTTAGCACTGAACTGAGGTCACTGTGATACCGAACAGGAGTCACTATAATAGCATCTTTCTCTTGAGAAAGTGCTAGAACCTTGACTGTGACATAGCACTGAGATTTAGGGAGAGCACCGAGATGAGGTTACTATGGTAACTTTGAACTGTAATGTTACCGAAGTTATGAAAATTTCTTATAGAAAGCATATCACTGAGATGAATCCATATAGTTGTGATAACAACGAACTATGGTAGCCCAAGATCATTGCACGTTAGATGGCAGAAATTTGTGGTTCTATGTTGACTATGATAACACAGAGTCCTTTGACTGTAACACAGTATCCTTCATACTGAGTTATCACCGAGAGTCTCCATTGTGGCTATTGTAATGCAAGTTTATTTCTTTACTTGACCAAGACTTGTCCACTATTACCGAAATGTATATACTATAATAGCATTAAAACAGTAATATAATAGTACTGAAACTATCCTCTGAAATTATCCGAACTTGATCCAAATTGCTTGAATATTGTTTGTGCGAGGTCCTCATGCTTCTTCAAGGTGTTTTTGGGACTGAGCTGTGAAAATTTCTGAGCACAAAAATCCTAGGGACTGGGACTGTGTCACACCCTCTGATGGTTGCGCTGCCTCCACTGCGTCTCTGTTGTCCTTGCTATGCATTGTACTCTTGGCCCTCTTGACAAATCACTACATCTACCCCTCACTTCTTCTCTAAATCACTCAGATCTGACCTTCGTCTGAGCACTGCTTCGTTAGAATAATTCGATCTCTTAGATTCTGTGTGTATCCTCCAACTGACCCCAAGCCCTTCCTTTATACTTTTCTTGTTGACACATCAACGACCGTGATCTAATCTCTAATCAACGGCTAAGATTAGAAGTAGTTTGATCCACGTCACTTAGAATGTTCTCATCACATGTGTAAATTAATTCACTTTAATTTTTTAATTTTCCTAAGTTAAACTTAGGGTCTGTTGTCGCACAGATTGTCTAGGCATGGCGACAAAGGCTCAGATTGGGGGCTGTCACCCTGATCCCCAATCTCTCTATCTAAGCTGTCTCCTTGCAAGCTAAGGGAGGTAGACCCTAACAGAAATGAAGGACAAGAATTGGTTGCAAATCAACCAATCTAGGAGACACAGCTAAAACACCAAATACTTGATAAAATTAACAAGATTTCCAAGATCAATTACATTAAAACCAGTGCCTTATGGAGTTAAAAAGATCTCGTTATGCTATTAAAGTCAAGTGATAGATGTTTAACTGTTGCTATGAAAATGCAAATGATATTCGATGATATTCAGAAACAGCACCACAACCATTCATTAAGATACTTAAGCCAACAACAATCAATCATGAGATGACCAATAAATATAAATGCCAGATGCTTGAAATATTTCCGAAATTATGATGTTCCAATATAACCCAATCCGGAATTTAAAATGCTCCACAGTCAAATCTTAGATAAAAATTTTCAGCTCATTTGACTATAAGACTTAGAAATTTTTAGACTTTTTTTTATTTTTTTATTTTTATTTTTTATTATTTTTTTAGAATATTTTCTAAAATTAATTAAAACAAAAATTTAAAACTAACTCTAAAACAAAAATTAAAACTAAACTAATCTAAAATTTAAAGTCTAAAAGCTAAACTATACATTAAAATCTAACTAAAAATTACAAAAAATCAAATTCTACCTAAACTACACTAAAACTTAACAAAATCAAATTCTAATTTAATAAAACAAATCTAAATCTAAAATAAATCTAAGTCTAAAACTAAAAAAAAAAGAATTAAAACTAAAACCTACGCTAACTAAAATGAAAAATCAAATTACAAATAAAACTAAAACTAAGTTAAACTAAAATCAAATCGAAAACAAAATTAAAACAATTAAAAAAAATCGAAAAATTTAACTCTTGACTAACACTAACCCACCTTACGCATCAAAAATTAAAGAATTAAATCTATAAAAAAAATCGAAAAGAACTTGAATTAAACTAACGCTAACTTAAAAATCCGACTCAAAAATTTAACGCATATATATGAGCCCTTTTTTTTTATTACGTGTGTTTTGTTTATAGTTTGCAACTGCAGGTCGACTGGACGTCGGGCAGAGGGACGAGGTCGACGGTAAGGAGGGACGGCAAGAAAGGCTGGACGGAGCGAAGGGAATAGCAAGCAGGACGACGGACAGAAGGGGTTTTTGCAGGTCGATAGAGCAGACGGCTTGCAGAGAAGAGGTCAAACGGAGGCTTGGAGATGTAAAACGCAGAAGCAAAGGTCATTGTTTGAAAAATTACAGGACGACAAGGAATAGAGGGTAGACACGAATGGAAAGAAGTCAGCGTGGAGAATGGAAGGTAGGACGGCTAGGCTCGAAGGAAAATGCGTGGGCAGATGAATGAAATTGAAAGCAGTGTGGAGAATGGAAGGCAGGACGGCTAGGCTTGAGGCAGAACAAGATGGCGAGGGCAGAGGCAACACAGCAGAGAGGGGACGGTAGCAGGGTATGGAGCAGTCAGACAGAGGCAAAGGGATGGTTGATGAGGACGCAGGGATAACGTAGCGAAATGGAGCGGATGTGAAGGAATGGCTTGCAGAGATTGATGGGAGAAAACGCAGATAGAGACAGCACACAGAGCCAGCGTTTATGCAGTAATTAAACCTATTCAGTTTAAAATTTCTCCCTTCAAATTAAAAAAATTTCCTTCAAACTCAGATTTTTTGATGCTCTTTGAACCGAAACCATGCAGATCTGCTCACAGAAACGATTTTGAGGCCAAATCTCGCCCTTGGGGGTTAGATCTGGCTCAGATCTAAAAAACATTTCTGAGAAAACCCTGCAACCTGCAAAACCAGTCAGATCCTAGAAAATATATACACCAAAAAATTTATTAAACCCTTACAGCCCTAATAAAATACAAATTTACAAGCTAAATTACAGATCTGAGGCCTTCATGGCCAGATTTGAACCCTTTCCAGCACAATTTTTAGGAATTTGAAATTTTAAAGAGAGACACAAGCCTTAAAAGACCCCGTAAAAAACACAAATTCGTAAGATAGATTCAGGAAATTATAAACAATGGGCTTTTTCAGATTTATGAATCTGAGAGTCGGCTGGTCCAACTGAAGACTTCCCTAGACGCTCAAATCTTAAAAAAAATTTCCCTGCACACTTAGATCTGAACTTTAGATCAATAGAGATTTAAGAAAATAACATGAGATCCTTCAGAAAAAATCAAAATGTCATTTTATGAACCCAGAAAACTACACAAGATACCCGTATGCAGATTAATCCATGAAGGCCATCAACCATAAAATGCAAAAACAAAGTAGCAGAGTTTAGAAATGAATCACCACATAGATCTAGAAAAGAAACACCAAAAATTGTAACCCCAAAGTATTTATGCTTTATTCCTCAAAATAAATTACAAGAGCTTCCAAGACAAGTGCACGATCCAAAGATCGGATGATTCAAGACTGACAAAGACCTCTTAATTTATAGGACAAAATCTCCAACGACTAGTTCAATTGATCCACGTCAAAATATTCTCGATCATTCATAAGATTTGATCATCTTTTAATCTGGACGGTCGAAATTATAAATTTGGGGAAAAAACGAATTTATCATTTAAATTCATTTTAATTAACTCAAAAATACTATTTTTGAGTTAATTACCTCAAATTTTTTACTTTGACTTAACCACCTAGGCCCAAGGGTCCAAAATTTCTTAAAATTCTCAATATTCCCTTGACCTGGGGCCTTTAAAAATTTATTTTTTAAGGACCAACGAATTTTTCCTTTGAAGAATTTCATCCTCACTTAGGACCCTAGATTAATTAAATTTCTAGCTTTTGATTTTTTAATTAATTGACTAGAAAATTTAATTAATTGATTGAGAGGGGATTTTAATTATTTTTTTCCAACCCTCTTTACATGAGATAATACATGTAGACACATGAAGGGGGAATACCCATTCGTATAGACCCTTAAATAAATACCCAATTCTGCGACTCAAAATATGATCTAGTAGACCAAGTAGCTCAAACTACTTTTACAAGGACTCGATAGAAAACACTAGGACTCACTTAGCACGCTGATGACAAAATCCACCCTCGCTTTGGGGTGAGCCTGGAGAGAAAAACTCTGCCAACAACTTGTGTCGAAAAAAACAAGTAAATCAGTGAGACAAAAAACCTCCTAGGATGGAAATCATCAACAACATACTAGGCTTACCTAGGTTGTTACATACATTGACAGTCTTACGTAGATCATTTACATCATAAACATGCAGAATTGGTTTACATTATTCATAAGACTATCGACTGATGATGGAATCTGAATGGAGCGACCACGTCGAACATGACAAATCCCATTTGAAAAAATGGGGTTGTACTGCTATGGGGTAGTTGACAAAGTGTGGTCAACAGGGTCCTCATTTAAAAATTTAATTATTTGAATAACTTTTACAACAGATGGAATTTCTCCAAACGCTTTCTGGGTCGTGGAGATCTCATGTGTTCCAGCCCTTCCACAAAGTTTCGGAGCTAGAACACATCCGATTCTACCCCAAAATCTCAACATGAGCTAATTCACTGTAGCCTTCATTTCATTAACCCATAAGTGTCCATCTAACTGACATGTTCTTCAAAAACCTTTCACTAAGTATACTTAAAACTGCCTTTGATCATGACCTTAGCTCTGATACCAAGTTGAGAAATCAAAGGAGATGGCAGTTAATTAATTTCTCTTATTATGACATTATCTTGTGATGTTTTTCGTTATTATTATTTTTTCTTTCAATTTATCTTTTTTTATCATCAAGACTAATTCCAATCAGCAAATAGAAGAAGACACAAGATGTAGGTACATTGCCCCGTTATTCCAGAAGCAACAATAGGGCGAAAAGTGTATTGGGAATAATATATTTATATATCTGCAGACAGATGTCCACTAGAGCTCTTGGTGGAAGTGAATATTTTGTCAATTTCATAAATGACCATTCTAGGAAGACTTAGATTTACTTATTAAAGACCAAGGATGAAGTCATTGATTGGTTCAAAGAATTCAAAGCTCTGGTAGAAAACCTGACTAGGAAGAAAATCAAAGTGTTGCGCTTAGATAACGGAGGTGAAGACACTGATAAATAATTCACAGAATTCTACGCAAGGGAAGGCATCAGAATAGAATGGACATCTCCTTACAATTTGGAGTAGAATGGAGTTGCAAAACGGAAGAACAAGACTATTGTTGGGGTAGCAAAGGAAATGTTGTATGACCAGGATCTGCATAGAGTTCTGTGGGCAGAAACAGGTAGCACAGCTATATATATATCCATAACATGACTCCTCACAGAGCATTGGGCAAGACAACGCCCCAGAGTGTATACACAGGGGTGAAGCTGGAGGCAAGTCACCTTAGGATTTTTGGGAGCATGGCATATTGTCATGTTCCAGGTGAGAAATGGAGCAAACTAGATCAAACTACTGAGAAAGGGTATCTCGTAGGATATAGCGAGACATCCAAGGCATACAGAATCTACATTCCAGGGAACAAGAAAGTGGTTGTAAGGAGGGATGTGAAATTCATGGAGGATCAAGCCTTTAGAAGAACCCGTGAAATGCCTACCGAAGAACAGTTTGAGGATGTGCCACTTGTCCGGCGGCAGCTAGGAGAGGATCCAGCAGATGGACAACCATTAGTGTCTAGCAATGTGACTACTACTAGTATTTCTTCAAGAGAAAATCTAGATAGCTCGCAACAGATGGGATAGCAGGAAGAGGAGATGATTGAGCCTCCTACCACCAGTGGCAGGATCAACAGAGATGTATGACAGACGCTAAGGGACGCAGAGGAGTTTGTTGGTGCTCCTACAACCAGAAAACGACAATGTAGACAACCAGATAGGTACCAAGCATTGGTAGCTCAGGTTGAGGAACCAGCTAGCTTTCAAGAGGTCGTATAGCATCAAGTTTGGGCGGATGCCATGGTGGAGGAATACAGCTCTATAATGATTAATGATGTCTGGGAAGTTGTACCTAGACCTCAGGACAGATCAGTTGCAAGTTCGAGATGAATATACAAGATTAAGTATGTGGCAGATGGCAACGTAGAAAAGTACAAGGCTAGGTTCGTGGCTAAAGGGTATTCTCACAAGGAACGAATCGACTATGAAGAGACCTTCGCCCCTGTAGCCAGGTATACTTCTATCAGATCCGTGATATCCCTTGCAGCGTAGATGGGATGGGAGATTCACCAGATGGACGTCAAGACTGCATTCTTGAATGGGGTGATAGAAGAAGAGGCATACATTGATGATTGAACAACCAGAGGGCTTTGAGACACATGAGAAGAAAACTCGTGTACGCAAGCTGAAGCAAGCCTTGTATGGGCTTAAGCAAGCACCTAGAGCTTGGTATGGTCTGATTGATGGTTACTTGCAGAAGATGGGATTTGTCAAGAGTGACGCAGATCCAAATCTCTACTATCTAATAGTAGAGAATGAGCCTCTAATTTTGGTATTATATGTAGATGACTTGCTTCTGACAAGTTCATCTAGGCTCATCAAGGACTGCAAGGAGAACCTGGCAGCAAAATTCGACATGAAGGATTTGGGGCTGATGCATTATTTCTTGGGGTTGGAAGTTTGGCAGCAGAAGGGTGAAATCTACCTTGGACAAGGGAGATATACTACAGAAATACTGAAGAGATTCATGATGCAGTATTGTATACCCATGACTACTCTAATGATTACCAACTGGAAAATATTAATGCGTCTGACGACAGAGAAGTAGACCCCACCTTGTACAGATAGCTCATAGGATCTCTTAGGTATCTGTCCAACACTGGGCCAGACATCTACTATGCGGTCAACACCCTCAGTCAGTTCATGGTGGAACCAAAGAGGGCACACGGGGCAGTAGCCAAGCACCTTCTCAGTTATATACGGGGAACAGTCGAGTATGGATTAAAGTACATCCAAGGCAATGACATCAGACTAAGTGGATTCACTGACGCAGATTGGGCAGGAAGTTCAGTAGATCAGAAAAGTACCACAGGGTACTGTTTCAGTATTGGATCAGGAATGACCTCCTGGTGCGACATGAAACAAAAGTCCGTAGCACTGAGCTCAGTTGAAGCCGAATATATGGCAACAAGCACGACATCGTGTGAATCCATATGGTGTAGAAAGTTGCTTGTGAATCTATTCAGGAGAAAGATGGAAGCAACCAGTATTCTATGTGATAATCATAGTTTCATCAAGCTCTCTGAGAATCCAATTTTTCATGATCGGTCGAAGCACATTGACATCAGGTGTCACTTTATTAGAGACTGTGTCTAGCAGGGAGTAGTAAAGTTACAGTACATGTTGAAAAGTGTAACTAGGATCGGTTTTCATATTGACTATGTAATTATGTATTTATGTAAAGAAGAAGACAAGATAATAAAATGTATTTTTGTTGTATTTGCTTCATGGGTTTCATGAGCAAGATTTTATTATAGGTCAATAGACTTCTTCTTGATGTCTATTAGGGTTTCCTTATGGCCATAAATATAATCAGGTGTCATGTATATGAAGTATCTAAAGAATGCTCCAAGACCTTGTCATAAACAGTGAAAGAATGGCTTAAGAACATACCTCATCAACACTGGAAAATATATTTTATGTCGGCCTATATACACAGTGATCTAGTCGGCCTCCAATCAGCTTGAGGTTTTGGCCTAAAAAAAGTGACATGATGCCTATATATACAATCATCTTTGCGGTCATTTGAGGCAAGGATGTGTGGATCACAGGACAGGAAACAGTGCGGATCTCAGGACTGGATACAGTACGGGTTAATGATAGAAAGTAATGTGGATGTTTCTGAAGCATAAACTGTGCTTTGAATGCAGGTCTAATAAAGAGATAAAGGTGGATACTTCTGTGATAAAGTATGGGTCTAAGATAGAGATAGATGCGTTCAAGTGTTGTCTCCAGAAAAGGTATAAGTGCGGGCTCAGGAACAGAGAAAGATGCAATGTCTCTGAGACATTGTTGTGCATTGAAGTTTGGAATAAATACAAAGTTTTCAATGTGAAGGAGATGTGGTCAGTATGAAGGAAAGTGCGGATCCAGTGAAGTAAGAACTTACCCATGGTGATGTGCACTCAAAAGTTCAAGAATAGAAGGAAGGTAAATCTGTGATTTACCTTCCTATCATTAGTACACAAGAGAAATATATTTCAAGTAAGAAGGAATGTTTTGATAAACAAAGACGAGATCAAGAAAGATCGAATTAGAGACCGAGTTCTCTAAGGTTGGTACACATCAGTGTAAGTTGGTGCAGGAATGAAGGATCAACGTTGGAGGCAGTCAAAGAAGCATTGTCAAGGTCTTGGAGGCATTCATAAGTCAAGGGTCCGAGTCTTGGTCATGGCACTTGTCATTTGAAGATCTATAAGAAGAATTCCTTACGGGTTTTTCTCTCCAAGAGGGAGAGGTTTTGCCCTGGCTCGAGGAGCCTAACTTAGTGTCTCTTGTATTTTGGTAATTGACTTGATGAAAGACTAAATAAGTTAAAAAGAGAAAACATAAGTAATAGAAGTAAGCTCACAAGTAATTATCAAGTAAGAGAATTTGAATTAACCTCTGGCTCTCTAAATTCTCAACATGGAATCAGAACTAAGGTGTTGAACGCAAGGTCTACTTGACAAAGAAGACACTCCAGAAAGCGAAGATAAAATTTTGGGTTGAAAAACCAAATCAGTTTGCAAGAAAGACTCTCAAGCTGTTTCAAGAAAGATCTTATATTTTATTCAAAGGATCAACTCATTCAAGAAAATAATATTTGCCATCAAAGATTTACATTCAAGACATTGCTAGAAGAGGAAATCATCTTTTGAAGATATTCTTTATCATCAAGGATCCAAAAACCTACATTGGAGATTTCAATCTTAGAAGAAGCTCTTGACTTCATCTTCATCATCATCAAGGAAGCTGCAAGCCACTCTACTCAAGTAAGTATCTATGACATTACTTAAATATGTCAAGATGATTTATTGTAAAGAGAGAGACAAGCTGGTTGGGTCATCAAACTTTAGTGCATGGAAGAAGAGGATAGATTTGAATTTAATTGAAGACGAAGTTATGGACTACATTGAAGGATCTATAATTCAACCCCCAAAAGAAGATGCTCCAGCTCATGCCAAGTACATGAAGGGAGAAATCAGAGCCCAGAGGATTCTCATAGAATCCATTAAGGACTCACTCATTCCCTATGTATCAAATCTAAAGTCTGCAAAAGAAATATCTGAAAAACTGGTGGAGCTATTCTCTGTGAGTACTGCAGGAGAAGCAATCTCTCTGAGACAAGAACTACATAAAATGAAATTGTCAAGAGAAGAATGAATCACTTCATACTTTATGAGGATTTATGAAATAAGAGATCAATTGCAGGAATTGGGAGAAGTAATGTCTGATACTGAGATGACTACAATGGTGTTGAATACTCTACCGAAAGAATGCGGAAACTTCACTTCACGTTTATAGAAGAAGAAAGAAGCAACACCATTCCATGATTTACGGTTCCTATGTAAAATAGAGGAAACAAGAATGAAAGTCAAAGCTGATACAGGATCAAGTGAAGGGAATCAAGCCTTTGCAGCCATATCCAAGAAGAAATGAAGATTCGGAAAATTTGGTCCTTAGAATAAAAGAATAAATATGGACAAAGTACGATGCTTTGGATGAAATGAACTTGGGCATTATAAAAGAGATTGTCCTTAATCTGGAAAGGACAAGAGGAAAATGGAAGAAGCCCATATCTCAGATATGAGAGAAGAACCTGATGCAAAGAAATATAAGAAAGAAGAAGCGAGGGATCTCTATTATGATTGATCTCATCTTCTTCTTTAAGTGATTTCTGTTGGTGAGTATGATAGGGAGCAATGTATGTTAATAGCATCATGACAGAAGCATGGTAGGAACTCTTGGTGAATCAGCTCCAAGAAAACCTCACTGATAACAATACTGATGGAAGGCAGTCATCAATATCAAGGGTCATCATGGAAACAGGTGTTGACATTTTCTAATTGAATTCTCTATGAATTCATTGATTAGAAAGAATGCAGAAAAGTTTCCTCAGAGAATTCTATGCTACAGAATTATGGATGTGATGACATATTGATGAAGCGAGTCAAGGGAATGAAGTTCTTCATTCTAGTAAAATTGCTACAGGATGACTCAAAGGAAAAATGTATGAGGTATATACATTTATATGCTGACACTGGATGCTGTGAAGTCATGTCATATGGTTGTAGGTAATGGAGTTCTATATTTAGAAGCATGATCTATGGAGAAGGATCTCTCACGGTGCACTGACAAATGAAATCAACATAATATTCCTCATATGGAATATGAAGTGGTTGTATATGAACAAAGAACTGGAAATTGGAAGTTCCTGGGAAAAAATATGTGCAGAAAGGAAGAGATCATGAAGTGCAACCATGTCAAGAGGCAGTTATCATCCGGAAGCGAAGAAGATGTGACTAGAATATCTCCTGGGAGGATATGTAGACTCTGATAGAAGTCTGGTAAACAAAATACCCTTGACAAGACATATCATTAAGAGATGTGTCAATCTAAATAAAGGATGTCGATGCCTACATGAAGATGTCATGGTGAAAAATCATCACTGAGGTAACTTTTGTTTTTAAAAGTTCATACGTATATGTTTATCTGGATGAATTTGTGCTTCGCTGCTAATCAAGTGAAAGGATGTAAGATCCTTGGAGATGATTCAAAAGAAAGTAACATGGCATAAAAGGTGGACCAGATAATGAAGACAGATAAATCACTTTCTGATAGCTGACATAACTCATGAATGAAAGTGATGGATGACCTATGCCTATGAAGCCAAACGTTAAAGATTCCTCAATATCGAAATCCATGACATCGAGGGGAGGAATTCTTCATGAGTAGCTGGGTGTCTCACCATTTCCGCTGCAGGTCCCTAATTGAGAGGGAGCCTGGTGATAAGTTTCTTACTTGGAAGAAACTAGGTACATTCCTTATACAAGAATGAGTACATTCCCTTGTGGAATAGATCCTCCCTCGTTGAAAGGGAGAGATAGACACATCATTCTGGTCTTCACATGGAAAGACAGAATGGAGGATTGGGTAATCATCTAGCATTCGATACTCCTTGAGAATGTGATAGGGAATTCGAGATAAGAGTAGTTGGGGACCGATATTCTTTGAGAGCTAGCTACCCAAGAGAATAATAGTCCAAGAAGGCCATACTTTGGGAACACTTGGGTGGAGTATGTACCTTGGAGAGACAATGACTATGGTGTCTATAATTCATGTGTCTCGCTAGCATTGTAGCCCATTGTCTCGTTGAGAGAAGGGGCTGCTAGTCAAGGCCTTGCACTAGGACAATGATAGTTGATATGATGCTTTACAGATGCGATTACCAATCTGATTCTTCTTATGAGATTCTTCAGTTTGAAAGTGACCATGTACCTGTATGAATACCTCCCTAGTTAAGAGGGAGTGTTGAAAAGTGTAACTAGGATCAGTTTTCGTATTGACTATGTAATTATGTATTTTTTAAAGAAGAAGACAAGATAATAAAATGTATTTTTGTTGTACCTGCTTCATGGGTTTCATGAGAAAGATTTTATTATAGGTCAATACAATTCTTCTTGATGTCTATTAGGGTTGTCTTATGGTCATAAATATAATCAGGTGTCATGTATATGAAGTAGCTAAAGAATGCTCCAAGACCTTTTCATAAACAGTGAAAGAATGGCTTAAGAACATACGTCATCAACGCTAGAAAATATATTTTATGTCGGCCTATATACGCAGTGATCAGGTCGGCCTCCAATCAGCTTGAGGGGTTGGCCTAAAAACAGTGACATGAGGCCTATATATATAGTCATCTCTGCGGTCATTTGAGGCAAGGATTTGCGGATCACAGGACAGGAAACAGTGCGGATCTCAGGATTGGATATAGTACGGGTTAATGATAGAAAGTAATGCGGATCTTTCTGAAGTATAAACTATGCTTTGAATGCGGGTCCAATACAAAGATAAAGGTGGATACTTCTATGATTAAGTATGGGTCTAAGATAGAGATAGATGCATTCAAGTGCTATCTCCAGAAAAGGTATAAGTGTGGGCTCAGGAACAGAGAAAGATGCAATGTCTCTAAGACATTGTTGTGCGTTGAAGTTTGGAATAAATACAAAGTTTTCAATGTGAAGGAGCTGCAGTTAGTATGAAGGAAAGTGCGGATCCAGTGAAGTAAGAACTTACCCATGGTGAAGTGCACTCAAAAATTCAAGAATACAAGGAAGGTAAATCCATGATTTACCTTCCTATCTTCAATACACAAGAGAAATATATTTCAAGTAAGAAGGAATGTTTTGATAAACGAAGATGAGATCAAGAAAGATCGAATTAGAGACAGAGTTCTCTAAGGTTGGTGCACATCATTGTAAGTTGGTGCAGGAATGAAGGATTAGCGTTGGAGGCAGTCAAAGAAGCATTGTCAAGGTCTTAGAGGCATTCATAGGTCAAGGGTCTGAGTCTTTGTCATGGTACTTGTCATTTGAAGATCTATAAGAAGAATTCCTTACGGGTTTTCCTCTCCAAGAGGGAGAGGTTTTGCCCTGGCTTGAGGAGCCTAACTTTGTGTCTCTTGTATTTTGGTAATTGACTTGATGAACGACTAAATAAGTTAAGAAGAGAAAACAAAAGTAATAGAAGTAAGCGCACAAGTAATTATTAAGTAAGAGAATTTGAATTAATCTTTGGCCCTCTAAATTCTCAACAGTACACTCCTATAGGAGAATAGGTGGCAGACATTCTCACCAAGGCCCTAGGGAGAACAAAGTTTGTTTATTTCAGAGAGAAGATGGGAATGGTTGAGAATCTATTTCAGTAGAAGCGGATAATGCAGCACTTGAGAGGGAGTTGTAGTACAGATGCAACAGTGGCAGTGGCAGTGTCATGGGCAGCAGTACAGTGGCAGCAACAGCGTAGTGTTGGTGGACAACATCAGTAGCGCAGAGGATGCTTTAGGGTCAAAGCAGTATGCAGCAGACATAATTGCTAAAGCAATTTCCTCGCTAAGAGGGAGTTTTGATTTTTGTAGCATCAGAGTGTTCTCTAAGTCTCAAATTTTGTGGAGAGGCTTAGACACTGGTATTCCAAAGTGTTGTCCTTTGAGATGATTGTGGTCAATAATCATGCCAAAGCATCTAAAATGTTTTATTTGTGTTTTGAAATATTTGGAGGACCAATGTATAAGATAGATTTTAATCAAACAGTTAAAGTTTTAAATCTTGCAGATAATATCAATAATTATAAATAAGGGTTGCTTGTTCATCTCAGACAATGATTAAGATTTTATGATTTCAATTAAGTAGACTTATGTAAGAGAATATGATTATTAAATATTTAGATTGAATTATTCAATAAACCATAAGCTGTAAAACTTTTAAACAGTGTTTAAAAATTCAACAAAATATATCTAACATCACCAAGATACTGACAATTTATAGATAAAAGGGACTTACATTAACAGATTGTCAAGTAAGTCATTCTTTTTAATAATTATAACTTCAGGAGGAATTATAAGGTTGTTGAAACACAGTCAACCTCACCAAGTTATCTTGATGATAATTAAATATATGAAGAAACAAAATGATTGAAAACTGGAAAACTCACAGAGAAGATAGAGTTGTATGAGATAAGTTCAGAATCCTGCTTGTATTATTGATGATAAAAAAGACTAGTACAGTTTCTGCTTTATAAAATCTGTTCATCCAAGGGTGCAACCCTTAATAACTCATGTTGAGAGTTATTTATACTAATTAACAAAACTTTAGAAATATCTTAAACTGATTTACAATAATAGGATAGGAAGAATAAACGAAGGAGACAGATAGATGGGGTGCCTCTATTTTTCTGGAGGTTGTTGATGATTCAGCCATTTTTTGGTGAAAGTTGTTGCTGACTTGTCCTTTTTCGTTGGAAGTTGTGGTTGACTTGGCTCTTCAAAATTTGATGTGCTGGCATGCTGCAAAATTAATCTTTCACTCGATGGTTTCACAAAACTTATCCCACTGATCTTCACTTGGAATTTCTACATTCATCATTTTCTTGAAGATTTCATCCACTTCAGTGAATCTGTCAAAAGTTGGTTTTTGGATAAATAATTGTTTGAATTGATGTTGAATGATCAAATAAAACTGTAGAGCTTCAAGAAAAGCTTTGCATGTAATGTGACCTTTGATACCCGCAAACTTTGTTTTGTCTATTGCAATTGCATATAACTTTGTGCAATAATCTTCTAACTTGACCAACTTATCATCTAATCTAACTAGACCTGGCAGACCTTTATGATTTAAAACATTAAATTTAGTATGAAACCTTTGAACTATAACATTTAAAGCTTCACTTGGTCTGCAACTGGTTGATCAAGTTTCCTTTTTGCAAAACCTTCTTTATCTCCAAAATGGTTGCAGTCCTATCTGAGATATTGACTACTTGCAACTCCTCTCTGTTCTTTGAATTAAGAACCTTGACATGTCAGAAGCTTCACTTGGATTCTTTTTGAGTTGATCCTTTTTCTCTTGAATTGTTGTCATGCATGTGTTGATGAGTTCCTACTGCTCGAAGATGATCTGTATAGATGGCCATATTTCAGTAATGGACTTGCTGATGTTTTCCCAGATACTCTGCTTGGCTTCACCTAATGCTGATGCCATCAGAGATTCACTTTCCAGTTCTTTAATTTTAAGTTCCAAGTGATGAGTCTTCTGCATTTCCTCTAGATATAAAGTATCATTTTTAATCTTTTGTGACTCAAGAAGTTCAAACTTCTGATGTAGTTTCTCATGTGCTTGCTTCTAAGTGGCCAAATCTTGAGCTAGTTGTGCTACATCAGTTATGTTCAAGGCTGCTGAGGGTTATGCACCTGCAGAAGATGTTTGAATTGCTAAAGTAGGAGCAATATTCACTTGGAGTGTTGATTTCTCTTTCAATAGTTCTTCAATTTGTTCTTCCATTTTTCTGATCTGCAGATTTTGATCAATAATTAATTTAAGCATTTCCTCCTTGTCAGATTCATTTTGTGCCATCTCTTTGGTATGTGGGTCTTCAGTCGAGGGTAGCTTGAGTTGTTTTCGCAGAGCAGCAATGTCTGCATTTTTCTTCTTGATGATTTCTTCAGCTGCTTTGCATTCCTTGGGATCATATCCCACTTTTACAACAAGTTCTTCCAATGTCTTTATCCATTTGTCTTTAGCCAAACAAGACAATTTCTCAATCTTCAACTGGGATTGCATATTTGACAGTGCTACTTTCGATTTTGAAAGAGACATAGTTGTTGTAGTCATGGTTGAAAATAGAATTTCTCTTGATTGCTGTGCATATCCATCTGGTCAATTGGATGTATATGTCTTGTATCAAATGAGAAGACAGTCTTCTTATACTCAGCATGTGTCTTTGGAAATGGCATTATTGCTTGCAGAAAGGCCATCTGCATCCTACCTTTCTCACTGTCAAAGGAAGTGAGAAGTTTGTGTTGTGATGTAGATGTTTGTTTCCAAAATTGGTTGTAAACATCTAATTTCAGTGCTTCATTCTTTTGCTTGATTTCTAGAAATTTGGAGAAAATATTCTGCTCTTCTGAAGAATTGGCATCTGAATGCTGGATGATTTCTAGCGACTCTCTTGCAGGTGATGCTGATAGAGGATTCTGAGGAACATTGGTGGATGTGGAGACTTCAGTATCTCCCAAATCTATGATCTTTGGTTGTTTATCTTCTGAAAGCAAGGATGAAGTATGCTTTGGTATCTTATGCTGTAAGATGAATCCTTTCGTAATTTCCTTGGAATGTGGTGTCTCTTCTCTGACTCTTTTTTGTTGTTTATTGTCAGGCACTAGTGTTTGTACATTTGAAGTAGAAATGACTTGTTCATTTGCTTCTTGTAAAGTACCTTCTACCCATTCATCTTGGTTCATGTACTTCTTTATTTCTGCTCTGGAGGTATGAGTGTAAGAGGTTGTCTTGAGTTCAACCCTCAGAGCATAAATAATGCCATGGGGGTCATATGACCAAGTAAAACTTGATTGAAAACCCATCTTCTTCAATAGTGCATCTACATCAGTACCAGCTGCTCTGATATTACAAATGAATGATCCAACACTGGCCTTGACTTTACACTGGGCTTTCCTCTTCCCTGAAACAAAATGCAATTCATCCATATTTAACATCTTCCTTATGTACTCTAAGGAGAAAATTCTCATAAGCACATATTTTGGAAGTTTGCATGGTGGAAGCTCGCAACCATACACTTTGATCTCTGTGTAATTTTTGTACAGATACCAATCACCTGTTTTTTGCTTGCTCACAGAGGTGCAGAAATCTTTTAATGTCTTCTCCAATTCTAAGCTCTGATGAATTGGTAAGGAGTTGCCTTACTAGATGAATGAATGAGTCTATGAATTTTGAGAAAGAAGTGGTTGTTGACGAAGCTCTGACCAATTCTATCCAGTGAATCACTGATTGATTCACTCCCTGCGCATCCTGCTTGTTGAAGTGAATGGGCAACATATCTGCCTGCTGAAACAAAATCATATGAATAATCACAGAAGAATAATTAAATGCTCCTTGTGTGGTGAAGTTCATGAATTGTTCATGTATAATATCAGCCAAGAAATGGCTGTAATTGTACATAAACAATGGTGATTTTTGAATATTGAAGATAGATAAGAATCCTAGGATGGGTTCATCATTGGTTTCATCGTTCGGGTATCCTAACAGATCAGAAAGAAGGGAGATGTAGTGTTTGGAAGCTATAGGAAAGATGGAGGATTCATATGGGAGATTTCTCTTTGGTAAATCTGCATCCTCAGGTAGGAAGATGTCAAATATCGAAGCTCTCTGAGGGAAGTATAATTTGTGATAAAGATCCATGAGGGTAGCAGGAGACAAATAGGATAAGGAGTCTGAAGGAGGGATCAGAAGCATCTGGTTAATGTTTTCAGGGGATATGGTGATCAGAACGTTTCCATTCTGAGCCACCATTGACCTGGTTAAAAGGTCATACTTCTTCTGACACCAGGCAATTAGATCCGGGAATGGGTGAGTTTGAGGGAATGCAAACAAAGGCAACATAGACTCCCAAAACCTGATAGGGTCTTGGTTATCCATGTGCTTCTGTTTTAGCCACAAATATAGCTCGTAGAAATCAAATTCACAGTGACAGTCAGTAATTTTAAAATAGGCATCGGCTAGGGGTATCGACCTCAGATGCGACCTTTGCAACACTGTTGACATTCTGGATTTTTTCTGTCACTCGTTTCTTACCTTTACCTTCGGAGTCATTTGTTTCTTGGTTTTG
This sequence comes from Pinus albicaulis, assembly GCA_034641835.2. Classification (NCBI taxonomy): domain Eukaryota; kingdom Viridiplantae; phylum Streptophyta; class Pinopsida; order Pinales; family Pinaceae; genus Pinus; species Pinus albicaulis. Next base: position 8,790,962 of record CM076577.1, read on the forward strand.
GCCTTAGGTGCTATGCTTGACTGGTATAGACTAGTATAGGACTTTAAAGCTTCAGGTTACAGAAATGATGAGAGGGTTTTGGGAATATGAAGGGTGATTGCAGAAATGACAATTTGCTGTGGAATGAAATGGAGGATGAAAGCGAATTTGAACGACGAGGTAAAGTAAAGAATGGGAGACTGCTGGCAATTTTATAGACTGCACTTTGGGTTTAACAGTCATGGCTAATAGTCAAATGAGGTTTAACTGCGTAACGGTGTGATTAATGGTCGAGGAGCGAATTTATTGGCTAACGAGACGTTTAACGGGTATAATGGAGCATTAGGGAGTAACGGACAAGTGACGTGGAGGGATATGACTGATTGGTGGACCAACAGCTGTGGCATGGGCAAACAGTGGTAAACATGAAAACCGGAGGTGGATTTCGGGGGGGTACCTCTCGGTTTCCAGTTTTAGGCGGAGGGGGTGCGAAGTCACATAGTGCTGCCACGTCGCGGAAAAGAGCGGCCATTAAAACCGATGTTCGGACCCCCACCCCCCTCGCGTTAACAAGAAAAAGGTGGAGGGGGTGCGAAGTTGATCTCTACCGTAGATCTGAGAGGAGCTCGAGATATACCGTTAGAATTTGCAAGCGCTTTATTCTCCATGTGTTTTGACCGCTTTGTCGTTTAGTGACCTTACAATAAAATCCATATGCGCACACACACACACACATATAATCAATCAATATTAAACCCCTTTTTCAAAGGTTTAAACATACATGAATTAAAACTTTACGTTTTGAAAATATGGTGCATTTAAACAGGCGGCCATTATTATTTTAACACTAAAGCATTAACATTTTTTATTTCATGCTTCCCTAACATTTTTTCTTTTGCCTCCTTTATTTAGAGCAAACTATCCTATCATTTTTTTCTAACATGGATGTAATAAAATATACATTTACTAACATTTTTTAAAAAAAATCTTTTTCATCCATGTTCTAACTTAGCATTTTATTTTTTATTTTTTAAACTACCATGCTAACTTATCAAAAACAAATAATGTTACAACACAAAGAACCCAGAAATTGTTTGTGGAAATTCCACTCGGAATATGTTTTATTAAAATAATTAATTATTTTAATGCGGACTCTAAGTCTAAACTTCGAGAAATTAAATAATTAATGGGTATTAATAAAACAGAGTGTGAATCTTCTAGAGAACATGGATCAAGTCAAATTGTGATCTCAGTCGTTGATGAGAGATATAAGATGGGCCGTTGATTTCTCAACGAAAAGACTATAAAGGAAGGCTTGAGGGTCATTTGAAAAACACACCAGTGCAAATACTCTATTGCCCGAGTAAATCGATTTTCTTAGTGGTTGAAGTTCGGCAAGAGAAAATTGACTCAGAGGGAGAGTTGCAGGTGGAGGAGAAGCAGAGAGGGTTCAACAACAATTTGGGTGCAGGAGTACGTGACGCAGTGCCAGAAAGAGACAACGCAGAGGCTGGGAGGGAGCAGCGCAGATGGGTGACGCTGTTCTGCGCAGTCCCCACGCAGAGCCAGCGCAGTGGTGATGCAGGGGGCTCAGGAGGGTCCTTCTGGGGTCATTTCTCATCTGACTTTTTGTGAGCAGTTTCTCCAATGTTATCATAATTTTTCTTCGTCATTACTGACTGTAAATTGTACAAGAAGATTCTGCTGAATGATAGAAACCGTCTTCTGCTACACCGGCTTTGTAATATCCCTTTTCAGGGATATCTCTAAAACACAAGCAAACTCTAACCAGAGATGGACTGAGAGGGCATTTACCAGATATTTCACCTCTAAAAAGAGGATGAGATCTGGAGGCTATCTGGCCCTTTCCAGACTTTGTCTAAGAGTGTGGGGGAAAACACAACAAGTGGTATAGAAATCGAAATGCAAAGGGAAGAAATAATAGTAATGCAAACATAAAATAACGTGTATATAAAGCATGCATAGATACTCAAGAAATACCAAGAGAACGCTCAGCCATTTTATTATACTGATAAATATAGGGAAGTACAATAGGTGATCAAAGCGATAGCACCTAAATTTCCACAAGACAAGTTAAGAAATATTCTCAGAACGCTGCATGGGATGGTTGTGTTTCTGATCTGCGTTCCAGCTTACTGAAAACGACCGTGTAGTTGTCTGGGAATATCTCCTTGCGGATCTGTGCTTTCCTCCCAATGATCATGCCGCCACTGTCTGGGATCCTGAATAATATGATCACCCGCTGATCCAGAAATCCCCAATAGACGCGCTGCTATTCCTGCGCTCAACCTCCTGACCAAGATCCTCCAAGAATACCAATTGGAGCTTCCCTAATACGGACTGCGTCCTCCCACTCAGGACTGCGCAGTCAATAGACGTGCTTCTCCTCCACAGATGCCGCACAGTCAATAGACGCGCTACTCCTCCACAAATACAGCGGATCGATCCTCCTACCAAAACACTAACGGGACTACCTCACCCGAGCAGGCACTCGAAGTCCCCCGGGGCTGAGGGCGAGATCTCCGAACGAAGACACTCAATGCGCTAAACAGCGTTGCAGACAGGCTATATAGCCAGCGTGCTCCAAGTCGCAATGACCAGCTTCAAATGCATAAACTCCAATGATTGGCAATGGCTCTCCTCCTCTCCATATATAGCAAATGAAGGCTCTCTATGGGCCCTACTTCGAATTAGGGTTTCCCTTCCTTTAGAAGCTTCCCTCCTACATTGTCCATGTAGTGCTTTCCCCCTCATACCCTGCACTGGTTGACTTGGTCAAACCTCTTTGCAAATGTCTCTTTTCACACATGGGGGTGTGAAATCTAGTTCCATGGTTGATCCCTTTTCATACTAGAGGGATTTCATTTATGTTTTTATTATTATTGAGCCTCCTTTCCCAATTATTCATCTCCTAAATGAATTTAGACAAAAATTAATGTTCCAATTTATTGAAGAAAAATTTGGAACATTACAATCCTCTCCTCCCAAATGTTGCTTGTCCCCAAGCAACTGCAAGGATAGAGCTGGAAAGTCTCCACTCAAGGCATGGAGTCTGAAATATGGTGAGGAACATCTCCCTCATGTGGATCCTCCATCCCCAAGCAATCATCCAAACAAAATGAGCCACCTCCCAACAAGGCAACTCTTGAAAATCTCCTTCCACCTCAAGATCCGGAAATGAAGGTGGGCTGAAAATCTGATCATGGTAAGCATCATAGCCTACCCCATGCTGTCCTTCTCTCCACTTATGACAAGTGTAGAGAGTGTGCTGATCCTGGACTGCGAAATTATTGCTCTCAAATGGCAAAGTGAAGAACAATCCTCCAAAGAAGGCTCCTCCAACAATGAAGAACAAGCTGGCCCAAAACAATCCATCCATGAAGAATAGGACATGGTCATCATGGAACATGCTAATGAGTCGTTGTTGAAAGTTTTACATGATGATACATGATGAAAACAATTTCTCACAAGGATACAGCGCAATCCCATCTACTACAACTTCGGAAAATTACATGGCAAGCAATGTACATGATTCATCACATCTACTAAAGGATAGTAAATGGTTGAATGTAACAACAATACATGATCAAGCACTTGCCCATGGCTGTACAATGGATGAATATTAATCTTATGGCCCACCTCTAAAGAGAACAAACATTTGGCTGTGGTGGCCATATCTCCCCTCCTGCTCCCATTAGAACATGTAGTGCAGAAATTGTGAGAATTCTTCCCACTCAAGGACACATCCAGCTCGTGTGTCTCCCTCATAATCAAGCTTCCCATACAAATCTGATCTATATCAGCAAATGAAGATATGATCAGCAGCAAAATGAAGAAAATCCTGAAGGTTACAAGTGATGCAAGAAGGTACCAACAGCTTTCCCAGTAGTGGCAGCGCAGTTTTACAAGTTGCTGCTTGATAAAAGTACATGGCAAAATGTTTCTTTTTACATGGTTAATCATGCATGTCTTTATATGATACATGCTATAGTGCAGCAATTGAACATACATGTGGTGATAAAACATTCGCCCAAGGCCACAAAAGAGATGGCTGCCTCCATCATGTAGATTGGCCCAATACAACTCCTGGAGCAATTTGACAATCTTGCCCTCTTGTGAAGCAATGCACTGCATAAGAATGGTAAGAGTGTGCAAATCAATGAATGTATAAACAAACTTCTCACCATATGCTGGAAGTAAGATGGTACATGGGTCCTCCATAGTGTTTTGGCATCCAATGAAGAAGAATGAACCATGTGCTACAAGAAGATAATCCTCCTTATGCTTGGAAACCCAAGTCAAGAAGAATATGCCATAGTGATAGATGTCTCTATCATCATTACCTCCTCTTTGTTCATCAAGTGCAACAAATATGAAGTGATCCTGGGACCTGTGGGTTATGGATCCACCATATTTCCATTGGGCACACTTCATCCATAAGTCTCTGCTACCAAGTGACAGCGCTGCGAGCTTTTGCAATTAAGCCCCTGTCAATACAAAACTATGTTCTCTGACATCCTCCTTGTCAAAGATTCCTTCAATAATGCTGCAACAAATATGGAATACTCCCCAAGATGGAAGAGCTTCCAAAACATCTAAGACCAAGGAGATAATGCCATCTCCTCCTCCTGCAACAGCATGTAAAGTGTGGGAGCAAATCTGCTCTTGCTCTCCCAGAAACAAGCAAAGCAACAAAACATTTTGTGCCTCCCCATACCTCCATCATACAACTCATGGGATGAAGACACAATGAATGATATGAGAATCACATCAACATCATGCACCCATACTCTATGTTGCTCAATGATGGAAGTATCTTTCCTCCTTGTAATATCCCGAAAGGGAAATAGATAGCAATACAAGCATACGACAATATAGGAAATGCCGGAAATAGAACATAAAGCAAATACACATAAAAATGCCGGAAATGCTAAGCCATTTTATTAATCTGAGAATATAATGAGATACAATGGATAATCAGAATAAATGCACCTATCCTTGCTCAAGGCAAGTGAAGAACCCTCTCAGAAAAACATGAAATGGCTACTACAAGAAACTGCATCCCAGCTGCTGAAAGAAACTGCTGTAAACTGCTGCTGCGGGAATGAACTGAAGCTAGGGGCTGATCCCCTTGCCGGAATGAGCTGAAAATCGGCAGACCACCTGAACTCACCACCCCGGACAAAACCCAGAAACCATATACAAAACGGACCACCTCCGAAAATCACCCCCAAAAACCCTCCTAGAAAAACGTTGTCCCTCCAAGAACTGCGCAGACACCAACTGAAATAGACTGAATAGACTGAAATGGGGCCACAACTCCTCAAGAAAATCTCCCACTGATAAACGCTGAACCTCCACACCGGAATAGGCCTGAATCTCCTGCAGAAATCTCTACCACTGAACAGCTCCAACTCAAACTGTGTCCTCCCTCCAAGGACTGCGCAGTCACCCAATGAAGCTCAGCTCCTCAGCAAAACTCCCAACAAAACACCTGCAAATCTCCTGCTAAAGACTGAAGAAAAACCTTGCCCGAGCAGGCACTCGAAGTCCCCCAGGGCCAAGGGTGAGATCTCTGACCGGAGACACTCAGTCGCACTAAATAGTGCTGCAAACCGACTAAACAGCCAGCGTGCTCAAGTAGACAGAAGTCTAGCTCAGTACCATCAACAATATCAATAATGCCCAAACGAGGAGGCTCCTCCCCCTTTTATAGCATTGGTTTCCCTCCAAAACCAACGTCCTCTCTCTCATTGGCTCCTCCATGTGGTGTGTGGCCCCCCTTGGCTCCCCCCTTAAGTTACAACGTTGCATCTACTAGGGAAACACTTTATTTTATTTAAGTGAGTTAGACCCCTTTTCTCACTTTTATTTATTAATAAACTATAGTCGGCAAAACTTTACAAAAATCAAATATTCCAATTAGCGGTGCTAATTAGGAATATTACAGTCTCCCTCGGCAAAATGTTGCTTGTCCTCAAGCAACTAAAGTGATGGATGCTGTAAAATTTGCTCGCTCTCCCAAGTGGCATCCTCATCCGGCAAAAATTGCTTGTCCTCAAGCAACGCTTGAACAAGCCTACTCTCTAGCTGATGCTCGCCACCGATACTACAAAATGTGCCTGGGTCCGACTGAAACCTCTCTGTCTCTTGCATCACCCTGATACGAAGGGATATCTCAATGCCAGGATCCCAAACTGGCCTCTCACAGTACCAGTCAACCAATAATCCCCCCGGATCCCATTGCCACCATGGCCAATAATCGCCCAAGTCCCACGGCTCGGACTGTGCACTGCCTCTGGCTATGACTAATGCTCTAAGAGGTGAAGACCACCAATAAGCATCAATGCTCTTGGGCTCCTGCTGCGTTGTACCTGTAGCTACATATGCTACCCCTCCAACTGCATACCAACTCATCACCTCTCTCCAATCCAAGTCATGACTCAATCCCATGCTGATCCTGTTCTCCTGAAATTGGGAAGGAGTCTTGAAGTAACGATAACTGGTGCCCTCCTGCCGACTGGGATCTGTAACATCTACTATGTCCAAGGGCCCCTGCTCCACTGTGCTCCCTACGAAGAATACCGTACCATCAAGAGGGTACCAACTCATGATCTCCCGCCAGTCCATCTTGGAGGAAGCATCTGATGTAGCAGCAACAACTGCATGTGGAACATGCCTGGAAGGTTGCCGCCAACCCGTAAACATCTCCCACTGCCAAACTATCACATCTACCTCCAACATCTCCAGAGGATATGGATTTGTAGCTGCTGTCACGGTACTCGGTGTCTGTGCATCTGACTGCTCCACCTCAAAGGATGACCCCAATGCTAGCCACATATCCATCATAGGCTCAATGTGGGTACCCCTCTGGACCTCACCCAAGGAAATGTCATGCCTGATGTCCATAGTATCCTCCTCTGCTGACTCAAGCTCCCTCATGTGCTGCTCTAGCTGAAGCGTCACAAGTGACTCATCACCCAGAGTATCTCCTATACAGTCCCCTGACTGCTCACCCTGCACACTGTAATACGGCTGCAATCTACTGTCATCATACCCGCATGACTGCTCTTGCTCCACAGAAGCAACCTCAACTGATCCTATGGACTCATATGAAAGAGAGTCCTCACCCTGGCATACAGAAGGAATGCCCTCTTGTTCTACCTCCGCCACCTCATCTGCATTGAATATGCCATCCACCCTCTCGATGAAGTGTCGATACAATGTCTGGAGTCCAGACGCATGCTGGGATGCTACCTCTGCTGAACCCAATGTCCTCTGCTCATGCATGATCTCAACATGCCCCGAGGGAAAAATGATGCATGTCTCCCTCATGACCTGCTCCCCAAGCGTAGGCTCAGCAATGACTAATGTGCCACCACTGCATAGGATCATCTCATCCCCTAAACTGTGGCTGTCAACTAGCGTACTGACCCAGTGCCACTGCTGAGAAGTCTCTCGCCTAGTGTGCTGAGGGCCATCCAAATATCTTGGGTGTGCCTCACGGACCCTGCTGCTCATGCCCAAAGTGCGAAAGGACAACAACAAAATCAGTTGTGCCCATGAGTGATGTAGAAGAGTGTCGGATGTGTGAGTCCCCACAGATACCATCAAGTATCGCTCCTCTGTCTCCTCATCGATCCTAGGTGAAATACCCCCAAAGGTAAGCCCAGTGTCCCTGTCTGTGAGTCTCCCTGGATGCAATACTCTAAGACCCTGCTGTGCAGCACCGTATGCCCTCGCATACCACTGATCATCCATATACTCCTCAACATGCCACTGCACACTGAGGCATATCTCGGTATACTGCTGGATACCATGTGCCGCTGCTGTAGCACCCTGTACCCTCTCGTGCCCTGATTGTGTCCAGGCATCGGTCACTCTCTGCATGCTCTCAATGTGATGTAGGATACTCCTACTCCACAATGCAGTCCCACACACTATGGCACACCACCATGCTACTCCATGTCCACCAGCAATCCACCGCTCAATGCTAGAGGCTCCCACACATCCCTGGATGTGATGACATAGAGCTGTGCCTCTACATGTCCGACTACCACCAATCGGTAACATCGTCTCCACCGTCGTATCACTATACCTGCCGACGAAAGGATCATCACTCCAAATCCTCCTCAAGGGGTCCGAGAAGTGAATCTCCCTGTGTGTCAGTAGTGTTACCACCACTGCTCGGCTCCGCTGCGTCCTCTGTGCCCCACACAAAGGTGAAGAATCCTTGGCCCCATACAAGGCGCCATCTGGTGGCCTGCCAATGCCACTTCCTCCGACAAACTCCTGCCAAGGTATGTTGACCACCCCGTGACCCCGTGTACGAGTGTCATACCAAAACAACCTAGGGAGTCTGCCCATAAACTGGTTGGCCACTGGAGCTGACCCAAACTCCCCTAGCGCATGCACATGCTCTACTACTTGGCCAACTGTACCCTCCAAGACACAGGCAACCAACCTGCCTAGGAAATGATAGGTGATCCCACCTGGATCCCAATGCCAATCTGGGGTTCCTGTAATCCCCACGCATAGAAACTCCTGCTGAGCTACACTCGGATCCATCACCATCTCCATAGCCCGCTCCACCGAGTACCAACTCAAAATCTCTCTCCATCCAACCTCAACATGTGGATGCTGTACGTTGTGCAACTCTGATCGTCTCATACCGCTATCCAACTCAACATATGAGATCTGACTAGGTGGCTCTGCCTCTCTCTCTCCAATGGGAAGAGATGACCCAACAACACTGCTAGTCCCATCCATGCATGCCTGAAGGGGAATGATCTGACGCTCCAACATGCCCTCTGATTGTACCATCAGGGAATCCAGTCGTTCCCCAATGCGGACCAACTTGGCCGCCGACTTGGCACAAGTCACTCTCATACCCTCCAGCTCCTGGTCCTGCAACAAAATGGCCTCCCGTACTGACGTGACCTCCGCTCTCAAAACTCGAAGGTCCGTTCGAAGCCGATGATACCGCTGTCTGCGACCATCACCCAATACCTCTGTACCTGCTAGTGCCTCATCAAAGGTGGATATATCTCCTAACGCCTCACCCATCTGTCGTGTGCTGCTACCACCTGAAGACTCGGACACGACTCCGGTCATCACCTCAATGGATGGCTCTACTGGGGTAGGCTCTACCTTCTCCACTACCACATCAATCGACACGGCCAAGGAGGTCTCCAATGAGAGTGAATCCTGTGTCACACTAGGTGTAACCTCGGACTCCCTGCAATCCTGTGTTCCCTCCTCCTCCAAGTGCAAGGTAACCATTTTAATGGTTTCCCTCTCCGATACTCGGTCAAGCTGGAAAGAGGTATCCAACTTGTCCACCCAAGCTTTTCCTGAGCGCCTGGATGACCCGTCAAATGTCGGTAGATGGAATCTGTCCACTGTGCGCTGTAAGCCCCCATCATGTGAGCGCCTGTTCCCTCTGTGAAAGTTGTGAGGTCTACTATCACGCTGGAGCTGAACATAATCTCTGAATGAGATAAGATCTCTGATCGTCGGCCCACGAGCCAGGTACTCTGCAATGTAGGCGTCCATCTGGTCAGGGTCAGTCTCCGGCTCCCGCTGTGCTCCTGCCCCTATGTCTTCATCCAGAAAAGTGGGCATGGTAGGACGTGTGGGTGTATGTGATGCCATATGTTGAGTGGCATCATGCTCCGGCAAATGGTGGGATGTGCCTGATCCCTCACCAATCTGAAAACCCCTTGGGGTTTCCCACTGCCTAACCTCCAGCGCAGTGAGTCTCTGTGACACATCCTGCATGTGTTGGAGGAGCGCCTCTCTAAATCTCCTCTCATCATCATCACCTGCCATCGGCTCTTTCTGCTATGTGTCTACAGGCTCCTCAGAAACTGCATGGCTGCTGCAAAACCATACTGTTGCTTAACTTCGACCTCCGATTTACCCACTGAAAACTACTCAGAAAATTCCAGGAATTTGGGAAGGTGATCCTTGCCCAAAACCCAGAAAAACCCAGAAAACGTTTCTTCTAATTCCAAACTTCAAAAATTGACCCTTTATATTTTGGTCCTTTTTCCAATTGCGTTTTTGGTACTGCAACTGCTATTGCTCTCCAAAATTCCAGCAAACCTCTGTATGATCTCTTTCCCAATGTCATAGACCACAGGCTGAGCCAGAATTATGCTCTGATACCACTGTAATATCCCGAATGGGAAATAGACAGCAATACAAACATACGACAATATAGGAAATGCCGAAAATAGAACATAAAGCAAATACACATAAAAATGCCGGAAATTCTAAGCCATTTTATTAATCCGAGAATATAATGAGATACAATGGATAATCAGAATAGATGCACCTATCCTTGCTCAAGGCAAGTGAAGAACCCTCTCAGAAAAACAGGAAATGGCTGCTACAAGAAACTGCATCCCAGCTGCTGGAAGAAACTGCCGTAAACTGCTGCTGCTGGAATGAACTAAAGCTAGGGGCTGATCCCCTTGCCGGAATGAGCTGAAAATCGGCAGACCACCTGAACTCACCACCCCGGACAAAACCCAGAAACCATATACAAAACGGACCACCTCCGAAAATCACCCCCATAAACCCTCCTCCTAGAAAAACGCTGTCCCTCCAAGAACTGCGTAGACACCAACTGAAATAGGCTGAAATGGGGCCACAACTCCTCGGGAAAATCTCCCACTGATAAAAGCTGAACCTCCACACCGGAATAGGCCTGAATCTCTTGCAGAAATCTCTACCACTGAACAGCTCCAACTCAAACTGCGTCCTCCCTCCAAGGACTGCGCAGTCACCCAATGAAGCTCAGCTCCTCAGCAAAACTCCCAACAAAACACCTGCAAATCTCCTGCTAAAGACTAAAGAAAAACCTTGCCCGAGCAGGCACTCGAAGTCCCCCGGGGCCAAGGGTGAGATCTCCGACCGGAGACACTCAGTCGCACTAAACAGTGCTGCAGACCGACTAAACAACCAGCGTGCTCAAGTAGACAGAAGTCTAGCTCAATATCATCAACAATATCAATAATGCCCAAATGAGGAGGCTCCTCCCCCTTTTATAGCATTGGTTTCCCTCCAAAACCAACGTCCTCTCTCTCATTGGCTCCTCCACGTGGTGTGTGGCCCCCCCTTGGCTCCCCCCTTAAGTTACAACGTTGCATCTACTAGGGAAACACTTTATTTTATTTAAGTGAGTTAGACCCCTTTTCTCACTTTTATTTATTAATAAACTATAGTCGGCAAAACTTTGAAAAAATCAAATATTCCAATTAGCGGTGCTAATTAGGAATATTACACTCCTACTCTTAGAAAAAGTGTTTGCCAAGTGATGGCCAAACTCTTTCAAGAGTAACCAGCGCAGCCAAGCCTCCTGCTGCCCGGTATCATATATCTGCAAATAGCCTCCTAGCTCCTTGTAATATTCCAAATAGGAAATAGACAGCAATACACAGCAATACAAGCATACAACTACATAGGAAAATGCCGGAAATAGAATATAAAGCAAGTACACATAAAATGCCAGGAATGCTAAGCCATTTTATTAATCTGAGAATATAAATGGGTACAATGGATAATCAGAATAAGAGCACCTATCCTTGCACAAGGCAAGTGAAGAACCCTCTCAGAAACAGGAAATCGCTGCTATAGAGACTGTGTCCCAGCTGCTGGAAGAAACTGCCGTAAACTGCTGCTGCTGCAATGAACTGGAACTAAGCGCTGATCCCCTCGCCGGAGCGAGCTGAAAATCTGTAGATCACCTGTACTCTCTGCTCCGGACAAAACCCAGAAACCATGAACAAAATGGACCACCTCCGAAAATCACCCCAGAAGCCCTCCTCAAGGAAAAACGCTGTCCCTCCAGGCCCAGCGCAGATGCCAAATGAAATATGCTGAGAAAGAGCCACAAATCCCTCCGGAAACTCTCCAACTGATAAAGACTAAACCTCCACGCCGAAATACACTGAATCTCCCACAAAAATCCCCACAACTGAACAGCTCCAACTCAAATTGCGTCCTCCCTCCAAGACTGCGCAGTCACCCAATGAAGCTCCGCTCCTCAGCAAAACACCCAACCAAATCACCTGCAAATCACTTGCTAAAGACTGAAGAAATACCTTGCCCGAGCAGGCACTCGAAGTCCCCCGGGGCTAAGGGTGAGATCTCCGACCAGAGACACTCAATCGCACTAAACAGTGCTGCAGACAGGCTAAACAGCCAGCGTGCTCAAGAAGACAGAAGTCTAGCTCAAATATCATCAACATCAATAATGCCAAATGGAATGGCTCTCCCACCTTTTATAGTGCTAGCTCCCCTCAAAAACCCTAACGTGGTCCCCTCTCTCCACGTGCTCCTCCTAAGTCTGCGCAAGTGCTCCTAGAGCCTACGTGAGGCCTCCCTCATACGTGGTGTGGACCCCCAAGGCTTCCCTTTAAGTCATAACGTTGCTCCTACTAGGGAAGTACTTTATTTTATTAAAGTGAGTTGACCCCTCTTTCTCACTTTTATTTATTAATTAGCTATAGGCGGCAAAACTATACAAAAATCAAATATTCCAATCAGCGGTGCTAATTAGGAATATTACAGTCTCCCCCGGCAGAACGTTGCTTGTCCTCAAGCAACTGAAGTGATGTATGCTGCAAAATCTTCTCATCCTCCCAAGTGGCATCCTCATCCGGCAAATTCTTCCACCTCACCAAGAATTCTCGGATCGTCCTGCTCCGCAGCTGCCTCTCCCTGGTATCAATAATAGCCTCCGGCTGCAACACCAGATGCCCCTCATCATCCGTGGGTGGTAGCTCATCCGTGACTGTCACCTGCTGGCCCAACGCCTTTTTCAGGCATGATACATGGAAAATGTTATGGATCTTGCTGCCTTGGGGCAGCTCCAACTCGTATGCAACCTGCCCAATCCTGCGTATCACCCTGTATGGCCCATAAAAACGGGGCTTAAGCTTCTCAGCCCCCTTCTGCTTAAGTGAAGACTGTCGGTATGGCTGTAGTCGCAGGTAGACCAAGTCTCCTACCTCAAAATGTCTCTCCACCCGACCCTTATGAGCATACAACTTCTGTTGATTCTGCGCTGTGGCTATGTTATCCTTGAGAGCTCGGAGGATATCTTGGCTCTCTTGGATCCAGATCTTGGCTCTCGGAGCCCTACTAGCACCAAACATCATGTCCACAAAAGATAAAGGATGATATCCATACAAAGCATAGAAAGGTGACATACCAATGGACATGTGATGCGTCGTGTTGTAGCAGTACTCTCCCAGATGCAGCCACTTCAGCCATGCCCTCTGCTGCCCACTGACATAGTTACGCAAGTAGCCCTCCAGCCACTTGTTAACTATCTATGTCTGTCCGTCCGTCTGGGGGTGATAACTAGTGCTCGGCGTCAACTCTGTCCCTACTAGCCGGAAGAGCTCCTGCCAGAATCTGCCCATGAAGCGGCTGTCCCTGTCACTGACAATGGTCTTAGGTAGACCATGCAACCTGAAAATCTCCCTGAAGAATAGCTCGGCCACCTGTGCTGCTGTGTGGTGTGCGAATATGGCGAAAAAATGAGCATACTTCGTCAGTCGGTCAACGACGACAAAGATGCAGTCCTTGCCCTGCACCATGGGCAACCCTGTGATGAAGTCCATCGATATGCTCTCCCATTTTCCCTCTGGAATGGGAAGAGGCTGCAACAACCCTGTCGGATGGCTCATCTCTCCCTTGTTTCTCTGGCAAACATCGCATTCCCTGACATGCTGGAGTATGTCCTCCTTGAGGCCCTTCCATGAGAACCTCTCCCTGATGGCCCTGTAAGTCTTGGTGAACCCCTGATGGCCCGCCAATGGAGAATCGTGTGAAGCATGGAGTATCTTCTTCTTGAGCTGAGATCCCTCAGTCAAGAAGATCCTGTCCCTGTAATAGATAATCTCGTCAACCACCCTGTACCTGTCATCTGCTACCTGCCCATCCAACACCTCACAAGCAAACTTGTCCTTGGAGTACTCTACCGACAGTCGAGCCCTCCAATCAGCGTCCAAGCTCATAAGAGATAACGTGGCCGGTCTACGGGAAAGGGCATCTGCTACCACGTTATTCTTGCCTTTGACGTACTCAATGTCAAAGTCATAGGCTTGGATCTTACTGATCCACTTCTGCTGCCTCTCCTGCAACTGCTTCTGCTCCAGAAAGAACCTGAGGCTGTTGTGATCGGATCTCACCCTGAATCTACTGCCCACTAAATACTGCCGGTATTTGGCCAATGCATGCATGATGACCAACATCTCCTTGTCGTATATGGAATACAACCTCTCATGCGGAAGGAGCTTCCGACTCTCAAAAGCTATAGGGTGACCGCCCTGCATCAATACCGCACCAATCCCCTCTCCCGATGCATCACACTCGAGGACAAATGGCTGTGTGAAATCCAGCAATGCTAGCACGGGGCAGCTGCTCATCACCTCCTTGAGCTTATCAAAAGCTCGCTGTGCTGTGTCCGACCAACTGAAGGCCCCCTTCCTCGTCAAGTCTGTGAGGGGTGCAGCAAGCTGTGAGAAGCCCTTGACGAACTTCCTGTAGTATGTGCAAATGCCAATAAATCCCCGAAGCTCCGTCACATTCCTCGGCTCTGGCCAATCTCTGATGGCCCTGATTTTCTCCTCGTGGACTCTCACCCCGTCCACTCCTATGATATGCCCCAAGTACAGCATCTCCGTCAAGCCGAACTCACACTTGGAGAGCTTGGCATAGAACTGTTGCTCCTCCAAGATGCGCAAAACTGTCTCAATGTGTTGGAGATGCTCCTCCCAAGTCCTGCTATATATAAGTATGTCATCGAAGAAGACCAGCACAAACTTCCTCAGATGGCCCCTGAAAATGTGGTTCATGCACGACTGAAAGGTAGCGGGTGCATTGGTCAGCCCAAAAGGCATGACCAGAAACTCGAAGTGCCCATAATGACACCTGAAGGCGGTCTTGGGAATATCTTGTTCCCTCACGCGTATCTGATGGTACCCAGATCTCAAGTCAATCTTTGAGAAGAACCGTGCTCCTCTCAACTCGTCCATCAGCTCATCGATCCTGGGGATGGGGTACCTGTTCTTCGATGTCTTCTTATTCAGAGCCCTGTAGTCAATGCACATCCGCAATGTGCCGTCCTTCTTCTTCACCAACAACACAGAAGAAGCAAAAGGACTCGTGCTTGGCCGAATGTGACCAAGGGCCAGCAACTCCTGAATAGCACGCTCTATCTCATCCCGATAGGCCTTGGGATGCCTATACGGTGTGGTGATCACCGCCTGTATACCCTGCTCAAGCTCAATAGTATGCTCAAACCCCCGATCCGGTGGCTGCCTGGTGGAATATCCCCGAACACTACGGCATACCTGTCGAGGATAGTCTGCAACTCAGGATGCACTGCCTGACCTGTATCTACTGCCTCCGAAGCTCGCAACTCTACGACCCACTCTATGTCTCCCTTGCGGAAAGTTGCCTCCATCCTGTGTGCCGACACTGTCTGAGGCGGGTATGTGTGCTGTCCTCGTATCTTCTCATGCCTCCCTGTCTTGGGATCGTCCCACTCCATCTCTAGGGCCTTCCAATCTTTCGTGACCTTCCCCAGAGTAATGAGCCACTGAACACCCAATATCATGTTGGTGTCCGGGATATCCACCACGAAAAAATGATCTGTCAATGTATAAGTGCCCATCGTCACTGATAACTCGGGGACATACCGAGCACATACCATGGTCTGATCTCCTGGGACCAAAACGGAAAATCCATCAAAAATCTCAGTCTGTATGCCTCTCCGCTCAACCATCTGTGCATCAATAAAGTTGTGGGTGGCCCCACTATCAACCAAGACTGAGACCCGCTGTCCACGTACTGTCCCTCGTACGCGCAACATCAAATACTTGGGAACTCCCCGCAATGCGGCTAGAGCTCCTCCAGTAGGTGCAAATGATGCACCACCTGCTGGTGGTGGTGGAGGTGGTAAGGTACCCTGCGCTGCATAACAATCTCCTGCCTCCACGTCATCCTCCTCATCCTCTTCCCCGCTGCTCTCGGAGAAGACCTCAATGAAATGTGCTTTCCCTGCAGCACATCTATGTCCCGGTGCCCATGGCTCCTGGCAAGTGAAGCACAACCGCTTCTTCTTCATCTCTCTCCTGGCCTCATCATCAAACTGCCCTCGCCCAGGATTCGCCTTAGGAGGCGGAATCCTCGTGTCCTTCCCCTTAGGCTGGAAGGCCTGTCTCTGGGGGTAAGGGGTCCGAATCCTGGGTAAGACATCCTGTAAATCCCAGGTCCTTGGAGTGTAAAAACTCTGGTAAACTTGATAAATATATATTATTATTGATGAAGATGAAAAAGATGATTACAATGAGGGATTGCCTAGGCTTCACATTAATAACCTAAGATAACTAAATCTAATTAATAACTAATAAAATATACATAACATTGCCCCTCTCTTAAGATGCTTTGTCCTCAAGCATACGTAATGATGGGTGTTGCTAGCGAAACGCTTCAGACTCCCAAGATGCTTCTTCAATGGGCAAGTCCTTCCACTTGATTAAATATTCGGTAATAACACGAGAGCGCAGCTTCTTATCACGAGTAGATAGGATACCCTCGGGCTCTAGAACGAGCTTGCCTTCATCATCCAAAATGGGAAGTGTTGTTTGGGGCAACTGATGGTTACCCAATGCCTTTTTTAAGCAGGATACATGGAAAACATTGTGAACACGACTGGTATCGGGAAGGCTCAACCCATAAGCGACTTGACCGATCTTTTTAATAATTTGATACGGACCATAAAACTTTGGAGCTAATTTATTTTTTTCTTTTTGTTTAAGGGACAACTGCTTGTATGGTTGAAGCTTGACAAACACCCAGTCTCCAACTTCAAATGATCTCTCAGTGCGATTACGGTCAGCTTGTTGCTTCATATGATTCTGTGCAACACTCAAATTTTCTTTTAGAATTTGGACGACCTTTTGGTGTTCTTCTAGTTGATTTTTTACTGCTGGCAAATTAGTTTGAACTGAAGCAAAATCTTTCCACTTCGGAGGCTCATATCCATATAGAGCCTGGAACGGAGTCATTTTTCTGGAAGGGTATGAGTCACGATATTCAAAAATATGTTGCAGAATGTGACAAGTGTCAAAGAAATAAAACTGAAAACATTATGACACCTGGCTTACTTCATCCCTTAAATATTCCGGCTCAGAAGTGGGAAGAAATATCGATGGATTTTATTGAAGGATTACCTGTATCAGATGGAAAGGATAAGATCTTCGTTGTAGTAGATAGAGAGTGTAAAAACTCTGGTAAACTTGATAAATATATATTATTATTGATGAAGATGAAAAAGATGATTACAATGAGGGATCGCCTAGGCTTTAAATATAGCCTCAAGGTGTCCCTTGGCGAAGAGGCATGATCTTTGATCATGCCCTTCCACATTAATAACCTAAGATAACTAAATCTAATTAATAACTAATAAAATATACATAACAGTCCTGCTGATGGCATCCTGAAGCGTAGCTAGTCTAGTCGACCTGACTAGGCCACGAAGTGGCTCTGTCAACCCCTCCACAAACATGTAGACCATCCGAGCCGCGGATAGATCAGGCACCATCACTGAAACCCTCAAGAAGTCTGAAATGTACGTCTCTGGGCTCCCAGTCTGCTTGAACTTTGTCAGCTCAACGAAGTGCTGCTCCGGATCCCTCCGGTCAAAATGCTCTATCACCCTCCTGGTAAACTCGGCGTATGTCGTCACTGTAGAATGCCCGAGTGTCGTCATCCCATGAAACCACCAGTCCTGGGCCTCACCATCCAGATGTAATGTTGCCACCTTAATGGCCTCTAACTGCGACATCTGATTAAGCTGGAAATAGATGTCCAACTTCTCTACCCAAGACTTTGCCGACATGTTTGATGTGCCATCAAACGTGGGCAAATGAAATCTGCTAGCTGCGCGGTGGTCATCATGATGATGTTTGTGCCCTCTGTGATGATCACGAGGCCTACCATCACGCTGGAGCTGAACATAATCTCTGAATGAGATAAGATCTCTGATCGCCGGCCCGTGTGCCAGGTACTCTGCAATGTAAGCATCCATCTGGCCAGGATCAAGCTCCGGCTCCCGCTGTGCTCCTGCCCCTGTGTCCTCCCCTAGGAACGTAGGCATAGTGGATCGCGTGGGTGCTGGAATATCCCGCTGTGCTCCTGCCCCTGTGTCCTCCGCTAAGAATGTGGGCATAGTGGATCGTGTGGGTGCATGCGATGCCATGATGGGAATAGCATCACGCTCGGGCATATGGTGGGACGTGCCCGATCCCTCACCGATCTGAAAACCCCTTGGGGTTTCCCGCTGCTTAACCTCTAACGCAGTGAGTCTCTGTCCTACTGACTCCATCTGTCTCGACACATCCTGCATGTGTTGGAGGAGTGCATCTCTAAATCTCCTCGCATCCTCCTCGTCTGCCATAGGACCCTGCTGTTCTGCGTCCCCCACAGACTGCTCCTGCTCTGAATCTGTCTCAGGCTGCTCCTGATCGGAATCTGTCACACGCTGCTCCTGATCTCTGTATATCACGGGCTGCTCCCGATCTGTGTCCACCACTCGAACGCAGTCCCCCTCTCCGTAGGTGTTCTCCAACCTACGCTCAACATCTCTGTATCTCTTGCTTCTATAACAGATGTAGGGTTTATCCCCCGGCGTCATAGACTGCTAGCTCCACAGGTTGAGCCAGATCTATGCTCTGATACCACTGTAATATTTCGAATAGGAAATAGACAGCAATACACAGCAATACAAGCATACAACTACATAGGAAAATGCCGGAAATAGAATATAAAGCAAGTACACATAAAATGCCAGGAATGCTAAGCCATTTTATTAATCTGAGAATATAAATGGCTACAATGGATAATCAGAATAAGAGCACCTATCCTTGCACAAGGCAAGTGAAGAACCCTCTCAGAAACAGGAAATGGCTACTATAGAAACTGCGTCCCGGCCTCTTTAAGACGTAAATGGCTGTGTTCTTTGCGATGAACTAGAACTAGGGGTTGATCCCCTCGCCGAAATAGGCTGAAAGTACGGCCAGATCACACAGCACTCCTTTGCTCCCTGGGACAAAACCCAGAAACCATGAACAAAATGGACCACCTCCGAAAATTACCCCAGAAACCCTCCTCCAGGAAAAACGTTGTCCCTCCAGGCCCAACGCAGATGCCAAATGAAATATGCTGAGGAAGAGCCACAAATCCCTCAGGAAACTCTCCAACTGATAAAGACCAAACCTCCACGCCGAAATACACTGAATCTCCCGCAGAAATCCCCACAACTGAGCAGCCCCAACTCAAACTGCGTCCTCCCTCCAAAGACTGCGCAGTCACCCAATGAAGCTCAGCTCTTCAGCAAAACACCCAACCAAATCACCTGCTAAAGACTGAAGAAATACCTTGCCCGAGCAGGCACTCGAAGTCCCCCGGGGCTAAGGGTGAGATCTCCGACCGGAGACACTCAATCGCACTAAACAGTGCTGCAGACAAGCTAAACAGCCAGCGTGCTCAAGAAGACAGAAGTCTAACTCAAATATCATCAACATCAATAATGCCAAATGGAATGGCTCTCCCACCTTTTATAGTGCTAGCTCCCCTCAAGAACCCTAACGTGGTCCCCTAGAGCCTACGTGAGGCCTCCCTCATACGTGGTGTGGACCCCCAAGGCTTCCCTTTAAGTCATAACGTTGCCCCTACTAGGGAAGTACTTTATTTTTCTAAAGTGAGTTGACCCCTCTTTCTCACTTTTATTTATTAATTAGCTATAGGCGGCAAAACTATACAAAAATCAAATATTCCAATTAGTGGTGCTAATTAGGAATGTCTACTCTCTATCCAACCCACATCCCATACTCAACCTCTTGTGGATGCTTCCTTCTTTTCCTCATCTTGGTACTCCACCCATGAGGGATACCATCCTCCCAAATCAAATTCCTGTCTTTGCACTTCATGGGATTTTGAAATGCAACCTTCTCAAGGATCAATGAGACCCTATCAAGACCCAAATAGGTGGCAGGAAAAAACCTCCCATCATGATGTGTATGGCTCAAGGAATTTCCAACACAAGCATGAGAGATGTTATCCATCCTATGATGTCCTCCATCTTCTATCTGCTCTTGTGAGAAAGGAAGAAAATAATTGCACTCCATGGTGTGTTGAAGTGCACCTCAAATGAGATCTCTCCTTGAGACCTCCCTCTCATCCATAGTCTTCCAAAACCCTTGAGGTCTTGGATCTGAAAGTAGAAGTTCCTCTTTGAGCTGAGAGGAGCTCATTGAGAAATTTTCATCATGAAGGGAGAAAGGGGTTCTCATTGCAAGATGTCTACCATCATTCTTTAAGACTTCAAACCCCAACCTCCAATGTGATATGCAATCCAACAAAGGCTCATGAAGATGATGGTTTGTTTCCCCCTTGAAATTTTTCATGTTGCACGGTGCAGTGCAACCAAGCTGCTCTATAGTAGCAATGGGATTTGACCCTTGGTCATGCAAAAGTAAATGTCCACATTGATCAAAAGAATTTTCTGCAACAATGGAATGTGGAAATCTTTTCATACCTTGATGTGCATTTGGAACTTCTTGCGGGGCTGCAAGAGTCCCTTCCTCAAAAGTGTTGGCTGCCACAACTATTTATGCATGTGGCTGCTCCTCCATGAGTGTGACAACGTTATCACAAGCCTCCTCAAGAGGTGATGTGATCTTTTCTTTCTTTGCTCTTTCTCCATCAAAGGTTTGGATCAACCTTTGAGTGAACTCTGCAAAAGTATTCACCCTTGCATGGCTCAAGTGGCTGCACCACCAATCATATGCTTCACCCTCCAAGTGCAGCGCATTTCAGGTCTGTGACTTCTTTCCTTGCTTCGGGATGTAGTATGCAATATTCCCAATTAGCAGCAGCTAATTGGAAATATTAATTTTGATTAACTTTGCCTTTATAAAGTTAAAATAAAAATAAAGTGGGTGAAAGGAGAACATAACTCACTCTAAACATAAAGTTCCCTCCCTAGTAGACACAACGTTGTAACTTACGTGGGCCAAGGGGGGAAAAGAGACCACATAGACAGGGGACACACTAGAGCACGTGGAGGGGCTGCGCAGGTTGAGTTGGCAGTGTGGGGCCAAGAGGGGCTACGTTGGAGATGATGGACCTAGGGTTTGAGAGAGAGGCCAACGTTATAAAAGGAGGAGAGCCTCCTCATTTTGGTCATTCGATGTTATGATATTGAGCTGGTCATTCGACTTCTTGAGCACGTTGGCTATTTAGCCTATCTGCAGCACTGTTTAGTGGAACGAGTGTCTCTATTCGGATATCTCACCCTCAGCCCCGGGGGACTTCGAGTGCCTGCTCGGGTGAGGTTTTCTCTTCAGTATTTTGGTGGGAGGATCGAGTTTTTGTTTGTGGTGGAGCTTCTCTTCTAAAGACTGCGCAGTCCTGAGAGGGAGGACGCAGTTCACTTGGTGGGGAGTCTGGTTTGATCTTGTTCGGAGGATTCAGGCTTTGAGATTGAGCAAGGGGCCAGCCCTTGCCCATTAGAGATTTTTTGTGGAGTTTGAGGCTGTATTTTGGAGTGTTCTCTTCAGGGGCAGCGCAGAGCCTTGAGGGATAGCGTAGATCCCCAAGGAGGTGTTTTTCGAGGATCGGCGATTTGCGAAAAGTTTTTTGGGCTTTTCTAGGTTTGATGAGTAGAGGCTGATTCCAAAGTTTCAACATTTTCTGAGGTGGGGAGCAGCCCCAAATCTTCATATCATCCCAGCAGTAGCAGCAGCACAGCAGTTCTCCGGCAGTTTGGACGCAGATCAGTTTGCAGCCATTTCTCTATGTAATATTCCTAATTAGCACCGTTAATTGGAATATTTAATTTTTGTATAGTTTTGCCAACTATAGTTTATTAATAAATAAAAGTGAGAAAAGGGGTCTAACTCACTTAAACAAAATAAACTGTTTACCTAGTAGATGCAACATTATAACTTAAGGGGGAGCCTTGGGGGTCCACACCACATATGAGAGGAGGCCCACGTAGCCTCTAGGAGCTTCTGCGCAGTCTTATGAGGAGCATGTGGGAGAGAGAGAGACCACGTTAGGGTTTTTGAGGAGGGCCACGTTATAAAAGGAGGGAGAGCCATCTCATTTGGAATTCTTGTTATTGATGATATTGAGCTATACTTTTGTCTTCTTGAGCACGCTAGCTATTTAGCTTGTCTGCAGCACTGTTTAGTGCGTTGAGTGTCTCCGGTCAGAGATCTCACCCTTAGCCCCGGGGGACTTCGAGTGCCTGCTTGGGTAAGGTTGTTTCTTCAGTATTTTGCAGGAGATTTTGTTGTTGTTTGGCGGAGGAGCTGGGCTTCTTTTGGTGACTGCACAGTCCCTGGGAGAGAGGATGCAGTTCCAGTTAGAGGTGTTCTGTTACGGGGATTTTCTGCAGGAGTTTCAGTTGGTATTCAGAGGAGAGGGTCAGTATTTCTGGCAGGAGGTTTCTTGAGGAGTTTGTGGCTCTGTTTCATCTTATATCTTTTGGCATCTGGGCTGAGTCTTCCTGGGCAGCGTAATTCCTTGAGGAGGGTTTTCTTGGTGATTTTCAGAGGCCGTCCATTTTTGATATGGTTTTTGGGTTCTATCCGAGGTGGTGAGTTTAGGTGGTCTGCAGATTTTCAGCTCATTCCGGCAAGGGGATCAGCCCCTAGTTTCTAGTCCATTCGAGCAGCAGCAGCTTTACGGCAGTTTCCCAGCAGCTAGGACGTAGTTTCTTGTAGCAGCCATTTCCTACTCTTCTGAGAGAGTTCTTCACTTGCCTTGAGCAAGAATAGGTGCTATCATTCTGATTATCCATTGTATTTCATTATATTCTCAGATTAATAAAATGGCTTAGCATTCCCGGCATTTTTATGTGTATTTGCTTCATGTTCTATTTCCAACATTTTCTATATTGTTGTATGCTTGTATTGTTGTCTATTTCCCTTTCGGGATATTACAGTGGTATCAGAGCATAGATCTGGGTCAGCCTGTGGAGCTAGCAGTCTATGAGGCCGAGGGATAGACCCCACATCTGTTACAGGGGTAAGAGATACAGAGACGTTGAGCGCAGGTTGGAGAACACCTACGGCGAGGGGGGCCGTGTTCGAGTGTTGGACACAGATCAGGAGCAGCCAGAGTTATACATAGATCAGGAGCAGCCTGTGACAGATACTGATCAGGAGCAGCCTGTGACAGATACAGAGTAGGAGCAGCCTGTGGTGGACACAGAGCAGCAGGGTCCTATGGCAGACGAGGAGGATGCGAGGAGATTTAGAGATGCGCTCCTC
Organism: Pinus albicaulis; assembly: GCA_034641835.2. Classification (NCBI taxonomy): domain Eukaryota; kingdom Viridiplantae; phylum Streptophyta; class Pinopsida; order Pinales; family Pinaceae; genus Pinus; species Pinus albicaulis. Next base: position 8,814,325 of record CM076577.1, read on the forward strand.
CAACACATGCAGGATGTGTCGAGGCAGATGGAGACGGTGGGACAGAGACTCACGGCGTTAGAGGTTAAGCAGCGGGAAACCCCAAGGGGTTTTCAGATCGGTGAGGGATCAGGCACATCCCACCATATGCCGGAGCGTGATGCTATCCCCATTATGGCATCGCATGCACCCACGCGATCCACTATGCCCACATTCCTAGCGGAGGACACAGGGGCAGGAGCACAGCGGGAGCCAGAGCCTGAGCCTGGCCAGATGGACGCCCACATTGCAGAGTACCTGGCACACGGGTCGAGGATCAGAGATCTTATCTCATTCAGAGATTATGTTCAGCTCCAGCGTGATGGTAGACCCCGTGATCATCACAGAGGGCACAGGCATCATCATGATGACCACCGCGCAGCTAGCAGATTTCATTTGCCCACGTTTGATGGCTCATCAAATAGTTCGGCAAAGTCTTGGGTAGAAAAGTTGGACATCTATTTCCAGCTTAATCAGATGTCGCAGTCAGAGGCCATTAAGGTGGCAACATTACCTCTGGATGGTGAGGCCCAGGACTGGTGGTTTCATGGGATGACTACACTCGGGCATTCTACAGTGGGGACATATGCCGAGTTTACCCGGAGGGTGATAGAGCGTTTTGACAGGAGGGATCCGGAGCAGCACTTCGTTGAGCTGACGAAGCTCAAGCAGACTGGGAGCCCAGAGACTTACATTTCAGATTTCTTGAGGGTTTCAGTGATGGTGTCAGATCTATCTGCAGCTCGGATGGTCTACATGTTTGTGGAGGGGTTAGCAGAGCCACTTCATGGCCTAGTCAGGTCGACTAGACCAGCTACACTTCAGGATGCCATCAGCAGGACCCGAGATTTACAGGATGTCTTACCCAGGACTCGGACACCTTACCCCCAGAGACAAGCTTTCCAGCCTAAGGGGAAAGACACGAGGATTCCGCCTCCCAAGGGGAATCCTGGACGAGTACAGGATGATGATGAGGCCAGGAGGGAGCTGAAGAATAAGCGGTTGTGCTTCACTTGCCAGGAGCCATGGGCACCGGGAGATAGATGTGCTGCAGGGAAAGCACATTTCATTAAGGTCTTCTCCGAGAGCAGCGGGGAAGATGATGAGGAGGATGATGTGGAGGCAGGAGATAGTTGTGCAGTGCAGGGTACCTTACCACCTCCACCACCAGCAGTAGGTGGTGCGTCATTTGCACCTACTGGAGGAGCTCTAGCAGCATTGCGGGGAGTTCCCAAGTACTTGACGTTGCGTGTACGAGGGACAGTGCGTGGCCAGCGAGTCTCAGTCTTGGTCGACAGTGGGGCAACCCACAATTTCATCGATGCACAGATGGTTGAGCGGAGATGTATACAGACTGAGAGTTTTGATGGATTTTCGGTTTTGGTCCCAGGAGATCAGACCATGGTGTGTGCTCGATATGTTCCCGACTTATCAGTGACGATGGGCACCTGTACATTGACAGACCATTTTTTTGTGGTCGATATTCCGGACACCAACATGATACTGGGTGTTCAGTGGCTTATTACTCTAGGGAAGGTCACGACTGATTGGAAGGCCCTAGAGATGGAGTGGGATGATCCCAAGACAGGGAGGCATGAGAAGATACGGGGACAGCACACATACCCGCCTCAGACTGTTTCGGCACATCGGATGGAGGCAACCTTCCGTAAGGGAGACATAGAGTGGGCAGTAGAGCTGAGGGCTTCAGAGGCAGCGACTACAGGACAGGCAGTGCATCCGGAGGTATAGACCATCCTTGACAGGTATGCCATAGTATTCAGGGATATTCCGCCAGGGCAGCCACTAGATCGGGGGTTTGAGCATACCATTAAGCTGGAGCAGGGTATACAGGCAGTGATCACCACACCTTATAGGCATCCCAAGGCCTATCGGGATGAGATTGAGCGAGCTATTCAGGAGTTGCTGGCCCTTGGGCACATTCGGCCGAGCACGAGTCCTTTTGCTTCTTCTGTGGTGTTGGTGAAGAAGAAGGACGACACATTGCGGATGTGCATTGATTACAGGGCTCTGAACAAGAAGACCCTGAAGAACAGGTACCCCATTCCCAGGATCGATGAGTTGATGGACGAGTTGAGGGGAGCACGCTTCTTCTCAAAGATTGATTTGAGATCTGGGTACCATCAGATTCGCGTGAGGGAACAGGACATTCCCAAGACCACCTTCAGGTGTCATTATGGGCACTTCGAGTTTCTGGTTATGCCTTTTGGGCTGACCAATGCACCCGCTACCTTTCAGTCGTGCATGAACCATATCTTCAGGGATCATCTGAGGAAGTTTGTGCTGGTTTTCTTCGATGACATACTCATATATAGCAGGACTTGGGAGGAGCATCTCCAACATATTGAGACAGTATTGCGCATCTTGGAGTAGCATTTCTATGCCAAGCTCTCCAAATGTGAGTTTGGATTGACGGAGATGTTGTACTTGGGGCATATCATAGGAGTGGACGGGGTGAGAGTCCACGAGGAGAAGATCAGGGCCATCAGAGATTGGCCGAGCCGAGGAACGTGACCGAGCCGGATTTATTGGCATTTTCACTTACTACAGTGAAGTTCGTCAAAGGTTTCTCGCGTTTGTTGCACCCTCTCGTTATGAATATTTTATTAAGTAGTAGTTAGATATAGTTATATTAGGTTTTATTAACTGAAAGGGCATGATCAAAGAGCATGCCTCTTCGCCAAGGGACACCTTGAGGCTATATTTAAAGCCTAGGCGATCCCTAATTGTAATCATCTCATCTTTCATCTTCATCAATAATAATATATAATTATCAAGTTTACCAGATTTTTTACACTCCATTGGTATCGGAGCCATCGCTCTTCGGGATCTGTGTGATCACCCCGGAATTACAGAATTCCAGAATTGCAATTCCAGAATTGCAGATTTTTTCAAGGCTTGTGGACAGTATTAGTTTTAAAAGGAAATTTATAGCCATCTCCTCTCTCCTCTCATATCCGACCTGTCCCTCACTCCCGCTCTGCGTTTACCCAATCCCCTCACATAAATTTTTTTTTTTATATAAAACAGTCACTACACAGCCGCTTACAAATTGAGTGTCAGTTACAGTTTTTCCTTTCGTTTTAACACTGCACAGGTTGTCCACACTGCCACCATCTCTGTCTGCGCTACCCTCTGCATCCACACATTGTTCATTCCGCTGTCCCACGTCCAAACAGCCGCTGTCCCAGTCGACGACGTCATTGCACATCCACGCGGAAGATTCAAATCAAAATCGATTGTTACTGCGCTGTCCGTTGACCGTTTCTTTGGCTGTATAAATATATGTAAATATAGTCTGCGGCACATCCACGCTGTCCATTGATCGATACGTCGTTTAAACCATACAACGTTTTAAAACATACGGGTATATTTTTATAGCGGACAGGTATATTTTTAAGCGGACGGATAGTCTTCCGCGGTCAAAACATCACACTGCATCCCACCATAGTTCCCGCTCTCATTCCCGTCTCCTTCCGTCGCCCCTTTCTTCCTTCTGCCCGCGTCCAAACCTGTGTCTCCTTTCCCAACAACGCTGCCACCGCTTTGACTGCATAAACACACTTCCGCCATCATTTCCAATAATCCACGCTCGGACAAACTTTCATTAACCCATTTGGGTGGGCTTAACCGTGGTCGATAGGATACAAGTCGATTTGATACGGTGTGACGGTTTAAATTATGAAACAGTGTGTCATTTGAAGCGAACGGCATATTTAAAAAAAAAACACGATTTTTTTTAATTATATATAAAATATATATTATATAATTTAATTAATAATTATATATATATATATATTATAATTATATAGTTCATTTGTATATTATATAATTTCCATTTAATAATTATATATATATATATATATATATATATAATAATTATATAATTAAAATATATATATTATATAATTTTTAATTAAAAATTATATATATATAATAATTATATAGTTTAAAAAAAAAATTATTATTAATTAATTAATTAATTAAATATTAATTAATTAATTTTAAAGAAAAAAGAGGAGAGAAACTGGCAGAAAGATATTCCCCACCTCATACACACTCGATGTCTTCGTCAAAGTCGATGGCGGAATTCCAGAAGAAATTGGGAGATCTTGAGAAGCAAATCAATAACAATTCCGAAGAATTCGGAAGGTGATTAGTCGATCTGGAAGGTACTGTTGCAGGGCATTCCAACGACATCAAAAAGGTTCATGATACGACAAATCGCATAGAAAGACAAATGTGGCTAAATCATCACGAGACCACAGAAGCAATGAACAATATGACAGAACTCTTCAATAAGCTAAATGATAAAATAGATAAGTTAAGTCAGATACAATCCCCAATATCTCCTAACAGGGAACAAAATCAACAAAACAATTTCGCAGATTCAGGGAACTCAGAAGAGCATCAGGAAAAAGCTGATTCCCCACATCACCATGAAGATACAGATGTTTGTAAACAACAAAATGTTCCATCCCCAGAATTGAACGAAACATGTGAAGCGACCAACACATCCGAAGCCACTGATATAACACCAGAAGCTGTTGAGGCCTTCGGTGATGAAGCACATATGGTGGTTAAGAACAAAGCGTTTGATGATGAGAAGAAGTTGCATCACACAATAATTGTTGGTAACTTACCCCTAAAGCTAAAAAGGAATCACAAAAAATCACCAGAAGAACAAGGGATAGTTGGGAAACATGAAAAAGTATTCCAAGATTTACCCATAAAGGTGCCTTCCGATAGGAAAATCAAACATCCAATAGAAGTCAAGACAGTATCCAACTCTGTCGATATCAGATCTTTTCACTATCCACATCACCAACAGAGGGAGCTCGAGAAGATGCTTCACGATCTTTTTAAAATGTGGGATGCAAGAGCTCATCGCTTGAGAAAACCAGACATTCGTCAACATTGTCCATCGTTACGTATGCTTTGAGGACAAAACATCTTAAGAGAGGGGCAATGTTATGAATATTTTATTAATTATTAGTTAGATATAGTTATATTAGGTTTTATTAACTGAAAAGGCATGATCAAAGATCATGCCTCTTCGCCAAGGGACACCTTGAGGCTATATTAAAAGCCTAGGCGATCCCTCATTGTAATCATCTCATCTTTCATCATTAATAATAAATATTTATCAAGTTTATCAGAGTTTTTACACTCCACCCTCACAGATTTGACGTGGAAGGGAGCATTCAGTTGGTCGGACACAGCACAGCGAGCTTCTGATAGGCTCAAGGAGGTGATGAGTAGCTGCCCCGTGCTTGCATTGCCGGATTTCACGCAGCTGTTTGTTTTGGAGTGCGATAAGTCAGGAGAGGGGATTGGCGCGGTATTGATGCAGGGTGGTCATCCTATAGCTTTTGAGAGCCGGAAACTCCTTCCGCATGAGAGGTTGTATCCCATATACGACAAGGAGATGCTGGCCATCATGCATGCATTGGCCAAGTACCGACAGTATTTAGTGGGCAGCAGATTCAGGGTGAGATCAGATCACAACAGCCTCAGGTACTTTCTGGAACAGAAGCAGTTGCAGGAGAGGCAGCAGAAGTGGATCAGTAAGATCCAAGCCTATGACTTTGACATTGAGTACGTCAAAGGCAAGAATAACGTGGTAGCAGATGCCCTTTCACGTAGACTGGCCACTTTATCTCTTATGAGCTTGGACGCTGATTGGAGGGCTCGACTGTTGGTGGAGTACTCCAAGGACAGGTTTGCATGTGAGGTGTTGGATGGGCAGGTAGCAGATGACAGGTACAGGGTGTTCGATGAGATTATCTATTACAGGGACAGGATCTTCTTGACTGAGGAGTCTTAGCTTAAGAAGAAGATACTCCATGCTTCACACGATTCTCCATTGGCGGGCCATCAGGGGTTCACCAAGACCTACAGGGCCATCAGGGAGAGGTTCTCATGGAAGGGCCTCAAAGAGGACGTACTCCAGTATGTCAGGGAGTGCGATATTTGTTAGAGGAACAATGGAGAGATGAGCCATCCCGCAGGGTTGTTGCAGCCTCTTCCCATTCCAGAGGGGAAATGGGAGAGCATATCGATGGACTTCATCACAAGGTTGCCCATGGTGCAGGGCAAGGACTGCATCTTTGTTGTCGTTGACCGACTAACAAAGTATGCGCACTTTTTCGCCGTATCCGCGCACTACACAGCAGCACAGGTGGCAGAGCTGTTCTTCAGGGAGATTTTCAGATTGCATGGTCTACCTAAGACCATTATTAGTGACAGGGACAGCTGCTTCATGTGTGGATTCTGGCAGGAGCTTTTCCGGCTAGTGGGGATTGAGTTGACACCGAGCACTAGTTATCACCCACAGACGGATGGACAGACAGAGATAGTTAACAAGTGGCTGGAAGGCTACTTGCGTAACTATGTCAGTGGGCAACAGCGAGCATGGCTGAAGTGGCTGCATCTGGGAGAGTATTACTACAACACGACGCATCACATGTCTATTGGTATGTCACCATTCTATGCTTTGTATGGGTATCATCCTTTGTCTTTTGCAGACGTAATGTTTGGTGCTAATAAGGCTCCGAGAGCCAAGATTTGGATCCAAGAGAGCCAGGATATCCTTCGAGCTCTCAAGGATAACATGGCCACAGCACAGAATCAGCAGAAGCTGTATGCTGATAGAGGTCGGGTGGAGAGACATTTTGAGGTAGGAGACTTGGTCTACCTACGATTACAGCCATACCGACAGTCGACACTTAAGTAGAAGGGGGCCGAAAAGCTCAAGCCCCGCTTTTATGGGCCGTACAGGGTGATACGCAGGATTGGGGAGGTTGCATATGAGTTAGAGCTGCCCAAAGGCAGCAAGATTCATAACATTTTTCACGTATCATGCCTGAAAAAGGCGTTGGGACAGCAGGTGACAGTCACGGATGAGCTACCACCCATGGATGATGAGTCACGGGCAGCGGCGGAGCAGGACGGTCCGGGAATTCTTGGTGAGGTGGAAGAATTTGCCGGATGAGGATGCCACATGGGAGAATGAAAAGATTTTGCAGCATCCATCACTTTAGTTGCTTGAGGACAAGCAACATTCTGCCGGGGGAGACTGTAATATTCCTAATTAGCACCGCTAATTGGAATATTTAATTTTTGTATAGTTTTGCCAACTATAGTTTATTAATAAATAAAAGTGAGAAAAGGGGTCTAACTCACTTAAACAAAATAAAGTGTTTCCCTCGTAGATGCAACGTTATAACTTAAGGGGGAGCCTTGGGGGTCCACACCACATATGAGAGGAGGCCCACGTAGCCTCTAGGAGCTTCTGCGCAGTCTTATGAGGAGCACGTGGGAGAGAGAGGGACCACGTTAGGGTTTTTGAGGAGGGCCAGCGTTATAAAAAGAGAGAGAGCCATCTCATTTGGCATTCTTGTTATTGATGATATTGAGCTAGACTTTTGTCTTCTTGAGCACGCTGGTTGTTTAGCTTGTCTGCAGCACTGTTTAGTGCATTGAGTGTCTCCGGTCGGAGATCTCGCCCTTAGCCCCGGGGGACTTCGAGTGCCTGCTCGGGTAAGGTTGTTTCTTCAGTCTTTTGCGGGAGATTTGGTTGTTGTTTGGCGGAGGAGCTGGGCTTCTTTTGGTGACTGCGCAGTCCCTGGGAGAGAGGACGCAGTTCTAGTTGGAGGTGTTCTGTTACGGGGATTTTCTGCAGGAGTTTCAGTTGGTATTCAGAGGAGAGGGTCAGTATTGCCGGCAGGAGGTTTCTTGAGGAGTTTGTGGCTCCGTTTCAGCTTATATCTTTTGGCATCTGCGCTGAGCCTTCCTGGGCAGCGTAATTCCTTGAGGAGGGTTTTCTTGGTGATTTTCGGAGGCTGTCCATTTTCGATATGGTTTCTGGGTTCTATCCGGGGTGGTGAGTTCAGGTGGTCTGCAGATTTTCAGCGCATTCCGGCAAGGGGATCAGCCCCTAGTTTCCAATCCATTCCAGCAGCAGCAGTTTTACGGCAGTTTCCCAGCAGCTGGGACGCAGCTTCTTGTAGCAGCCATTTCCTATTCTTCTGAGAGAGTTCTTCACTTGCCTTGAGAAAGAATAGGTGCTATCATTCTGATTATCCATTGTATTTCATTATATTCTCAGATTAATAAAATGGCTTAGCATTCCCGGCATTTTTATGTGTATTTGCTTCATGTTCTATTTCCGGCATTTTCTATATTGTTGTATGCTTGTATTGCTGTCTATTTCCCTTTCGGGATATTACACTCTATCATTCTGAGAGCTTTTCTTCACTTGCTTGGTGCAAGTCTAGGCGCCATCACTCTGATCACCTATTGTACTCATTTCTATTCTCAGTATAATAAAATGGCTTGGCATTCTATCCATATTTCTTGAGTATCTGTTTATGTCTACATTGCTATTATATGCTTGCACTACTATTATTTTTATCTATCTAAGTATTACTGTTAGTATACCACTTGGTGTGTTTACCCCATACTCTTAGACAGACTCTGGAAAGGTCCAGGTAGCCTCCAGATCTCACCCTCTTTTCAGAGGTGACATATCTGGTAAACGCCCTCCCAGTCCATCTCTGGTTGGAGTTTGCTTGTGTTTTAGAAATATCCCTGAAACGAGATATTACAGTGGTATCAGAGCATCATTCTGGCTCAGCCGTGGGGATATTTTTCTATGAACAAAGAGAGTAGGCAGAATCTTACCCACCAAACGCAGTAGAGGTGGAAAATATGGGGGTCTCACAACAGTGTGACTAGCATTTACCAGCCTTCAGTAGGCCAACCAGGATCACGATGCCTACATTCTTACCTCCAATATCAAGTGAGAAAGGGAGGCGGCATGATCATATACCCTTTGGAGAATATTTCCGCGAATGGCAGTCCATGGGGGAAAACTTCAGAGCAGCTTTGCCCTTCAGAGATTACTGTCATCTCAAGCGGGATGAAGAAGGAAGTAACAGTGGGGGATCTAGCACTCAGAGTTCAGAGTTGCAGCGTACCACTGGGAGGTCACCTTTTCCCATGTATGATGGATCCACTGATTTCACAGTTCGAGATCGGGTGGAAAAGTTGGATACCTCTTTCCAGCTTGACCGAATAACGGAAGGGGAAGCCATCAAAATGGCTAACTCGCACTTGGAGGATAAGGGCACACAGGATCATGGGGAGCATGTGGTTACACCCAGTATGACGCAGGGGTCACCTGTGTTGTAGACTTCTTTGACCTTATCGGTTGACATCTTAGTAGAGAGAGTAGAGCTTGCCCCAAGGGTGCCATCCATTGAGGTGATGACCGGGGTAGTGTCTGAGTCTTCGGGTGGTAGTAGCACATGGCAGATGGGTGAGGTCCCAGGAGATGTATCCACCTTTGACGAGACACTAGGAGATACAGAGATATTGGATGATGGTCGCGCACAACGGGGTCATCAGCTTCGAGCCGACCTTCTAGTTTTGAAAGGGAAGGCCACATTAGTAAGAGAGGCTATTTTGTTACAGAACGAGGAGATAGAGGGCATGAGAGTGGTTTGTGCCGAGTCAGCGACCAAGTTGGCCCACATTGGGGAACGACTGGATTCCCTAATGGTACAGCTAGAGGGCACATTGGAGTGTCAGAGCAGCCCCCTTCAGGCATGCATAGACGAGGCTAGCAGCATTGTTGGGTCACCTCTTTCCATTAGAGAGAGAGAGACGGAGCCACCTAGTCAGGTCTCATACGTTGACTTGGATAGCGGTATGAGACGATCAGAGTTTCACAGGGTGCAGCATCCACATGTTGAGGTTGGATGGCGAGAGATTTTGAATTGGTACCCGGTGTATGGAGATAGTGGTGGACCCGGGCGTAGTTCAGCAGGAGTTTCCAAGTGCTGGGAATATAGGAACCCCAATCTGGCATTCGGATCTAAGCGGGATCACCTATCATTTCCCAGGCAGGTCGGCTGATAATGTCTTGGAGGGTACAGTTGGCCTAGTAGTTGAGCATGCACATTTGCTAGGGGAGTTCCGGACAGCTCCAGTGGCCAACCAGTTTATGGGCAGACTCCCTAGGTTGTCTTGGTATGACACTTATACACGGGATCACGAGGTGGTCAACATACCTTGGCAGGAGCTTGTCGGAGGAGGTGGCATTGGCAGGCCACCAGATGGCGCCTTGTATGGGGCCAAGGATTCTTCACCTTTGTGTGGGGCACAGAGGACACAGCGGAGCCGAGCAGTGGTGGTATCACTACTGACACATAGGGAGATTCACTTCTCAGACCCCTCGTGGAGGGTTTGGAGTGATGATCCCTTCGTCGGCGGGTATAGTGATGCCACGGTGGAGATGATGATACCAATTGGGGGTGATCCGACATGTAGAGGCACAGCTTTAGGTCATCACATCCAAGGATGTGTAGCAGCCTCTAGCATCGAGCAGTGGACTACCAGTGGACATGGAGTTGCATGGTGGTGTACCGTAGTGTGTGGGACTGCATTGTGGAGTAGGAGTGTTCTACATCGCATTGAGAACACACGGGGAGTGACCGATGCCTTGACACAGACTAGACACGAGATGGTACAGGGTGGTACAGCAGTACTAGGGGGTATCCAGCAGTGTACAGGGATATGCCTCAGTGTGCAGTGGCATGTCGAGGAGTACATGGATGATCGGTGGTATGCGAGGGCATATGGTGCTGCACAACAAGGTAGTAGAGCATTGCCTCCAGGGAGACTCACAGACAGGGACACCAGGCTTACCTTTGGGGGTATTTCACCTAGGATCGATGGGGAGACAGATGAGCGATACTTGACGGTATCTGTGGGGACTCACGCACCTGACCTTCTTCTACATCACTCACGGGCACAATCGATTTTGTCGTTGTCCTTTGGCACTTTGGGCATGAGCAGCGGGGTACGCGAGGCTCACCCAAGATATTTGGATGACACTCAGCACACTAGGGGAGAGACTTCTCAGCAATGGCACTAGGTCGGGGCACTAGTTGACAGCCACAGGTTAGGGGATGAGATGATCCTCTGCAGGGGTGGCACATCAGTCATCGCTAAGCCTACGCTTGGGGAGCGGGTCATGAGGGAGACATGCGTCACTTTTCCCTCAGGGCATGTCGAGATCGTGCATGAGCAAAGGATACTGGGTACAGCAGAGGTAGCATCCCAGTATGTGTCTGGGCTCCAGACAATGTATCGACACATTATCGAGAGGGTGGATGGCATATTCAATGCAGATGGGTGGTGGAGGTAGAACAGGAGGGCATTCCTTCTATATGCCAGGGTGAGGACTCTTCCTTATATGAGTCCATAGGATCAGTTGAGGACGCTTCTGGGGAGCGAGAGCAGTCATGCAGAGATGTCACAGTAGACCAGAGCTGCATTCCAGTGTCCAGGGTGAGCAGTCAGGGGACTCTACGGGAGATACTCTGGGCGATGAGTCACTTGTGACGGTTCAGCCAGAGCAGCATATGATGGAGCCTGAGTCAGCAGAGGAGGATACTATGCACATCATACATGATAGTCCTTTGGGGGAGAGCCAGATGGAGGCTCACATCGAGTCCGTGATGGGTATGCAGCTAACCTTGGGGTCAGCCATTGAGGAGAAGCAGTCAGATGCACTGACATCATGTACGGTGACAGCAGTTGTAGATCCATATCCTCTAGAGATGTTGGAGGTTGATAGGATATTTCTGCAGGGGGCTAGGGGATGGTAGGAGCTTCACATTCCCGATGAGAGGGATGAGTTGTTGGAAATGGTGGAGCATCCATCTTTGGGCCAACACATTGATGAGGTATAGATAGATGTACGTACAGTCGGCCGAGCTGCAGTACTTTCAGTGAGTAGTACTCTCCAGGAGTACATCGATGGGGCTTGCAGCATATCTTGCCCACTTTGGTCCATTATAGAGAGAGGGGCTTCCTTCTACAGGAAGCTTCCATTGGCAGACAGGGTAGAGCAGTGGGAGTTGATTACGAGCTGGCGGCAACACTCTGGGCATGTTCCATGTGCAGTTGTTGCTACATTGGATTCTTCTTCCATGATGGACTGGCAGGAGATCATAAGTTGGTACCCTCTTGATGGTACGGTATTCTTCGTAGGGAGCACAGCGGAGCATGGGCCCTTAGACATAGTAGATGTTACAGATTCCAGTTGGCAGGAGGGCACAAGTCGTTGTTTCTTCAGCACTCCATCCTGATTTCAAGAGAGTAGGATCAGCGTGGGATTGAGTCAGGACTTGGATTAGAGAGAGGTGATGAGTTGGTACCAAAGAAGCAAACATCGCGATTTTATCGCGATTTTTTGAAAAAATCGCGCTTTTTTCGGGCTGTCGATTTTATCGACGATTTTTTCAACGATTTTTTGAAAAAATCACGATTTTTACGAAAAAATCGTGAGTCGACCTCAAAAAATTGCGGCTTCCTCAAACAGCGAATTTATAATGAGATTTTGGGTTTTTGTTTTCATTTTTACTTGGACAGCTTGGGTTATGAGAGCTAAGGAGTGAAGGAGGAGAGCCAGGGAGGTAGATACGTGATCTACAAGCCCAAGATTGGACAAAAGTGAAGAATTTCTTGCAAGCCAAGCGAACAAAAATCGAATTTGGACCAAGTGTCTCCAACAAAACGTTTTTCCAGGTATGGGCATCAAATTTGACCCATTTTTTTTTGTTTTTTTCTTGTTCTTCCATGGGTTTCTATTACCCATGTATTTTTCATCATTTGTGATTGCATTTGGTTGTGTTTTTTTTTTTTTTTTTTTTGAGAGGAGAGGGTTTGTTTTGGTCAAAAATGCAAAAAATTGTTTGTTAAATTTTGTTTTTTATATTTCTTCTTGTGCTCTTAGTTTCTTCCCATTATTTTTGCTTGTGTTTCAACATGTATTTTTTCCCATTATTTTTGCATTGAGTTGAGGGTTTTTTTTTTGTGAAAAAAATCAAAATGTTGTATGTAAAATTGTAATTTTTTTATTTTATTTTTTAACTGGCAATTTTTTTTGTGCCCTAGGTTCAAATTTCAACATTCAAAGTTCAAAGTTTCCAACATGCCAAGGAAATTAGATCTTTTATGGGAATTTGGTGAACCTGATGGGGGGTTTCGACCGATCAAACTTGACTTGCAAATTATTTGGTCAACACATGACAGGGGGGATATACAGGTTGAAATACCACTTGGCACAAATTCCTGGGCATGAAGTAGGCCCTTGCAGAAACACCAATTCAGAAATAATCAAAAGAGCCATGAACTCATTGGGAGAAATAGAAACCACTAAACTCAGCAAAGCAGCTCTGAAAAGTCAAATGTCAGGGTTTGGAGTTGACCATGAGAGTGGTAGTGGCTCTTCAGCATCAGCCTCTTCTACAGGCAGCCCCGTAGCTGCCTCCTCATTTTTTGTTCCTAGAACCACTCCCGAGGCACAGCCATCTATCTCCTCCCTTATTAAAAGAAAGAAGAAGGAAGAAGCTGATAAGTTGTTGGGCAAGCTGTTTCTTTGGAGTGATATTCCTTTCAATGTTGCCAGGAACAATCCATTTTATCAGGCTACGATTGATGTTATCGTTGTTGTTGGCCCAGGATACAAAGCCCCTTCATATAATGACCTTAAAGGGCGCATTCTACAAAATGAGAAAGCTGACTGCACCAAGAGATTGGAAGAGTTAAGGGCATCATGGGAAGTCACAGGATGCACTGTGATGTCAGATGGTTGGACTGATCAAAGGGGTAGGACCCTTATTAACTTCTTGGTCAGTTGTCCCAAAGGGACAATGTTTATGAAATCTGTTGATGCATCTGCACATGTCAAAGATGCAAGATTATTATGTGATTTATTAGATGTGTTCATTATGGAGGTTGGGCCCCAAAATGTTGTCCAAATCATAACGGACAACGCTGCAAACTATGTTTCTGCTGGCAAGATGCTTATGGAGAGGTATCCGAGCATATTTTGGCCACCTTGTGTTGCACATTGCCTTGATTTGATGTTGGAGGACATCGGAAAGATTGATTTTGTCAAAGATATTGTAGAATCATCAAAGAGAATCACAAAATTTATATATAACCATGGATCTGTGCTTCATTTGATGAGGACATTCACCAACAAGAAGGAGTTGGTGCGGCCTACTATTACACGATTTGCCACTACTTTCATCTCTCTTCAATCCCTCTTGAATTCTAAGTGAGATTTGAAGAGAATGTTTCTTTCAGATGAGTGGCGTGCTTTGACTATCAGCCGCAAATCAGAGGGACAGGCCATCTACAGGTTGGTGTCATATCAGGAAGATTTCTGGGCTGGAGTGGAAGAGGTGTGCAGCATTAGTGAACCTTTGGTAAAGGTTCTTAGATTGGTGGATGGAGAGAAGCCCGCAATGGGCTACTTGTATGAGGCCATGGATAGGGCCAAAGAAGCTGTTCGCAGCTATTATGATGATAAGGGTGATGAGGGGTTTCAGAGACAACTTCTTTTATGGGAAGTGACTGATGATCGATGGAACAACACACTCCATCGTCCCATTCATGCTGCAGGGCTCTTCCTGAACCCCGCATTTGCTTATTCATGTGGTTTTCTATTTGATGCTGAGGTCGTGGATGGCTTTTTCACTTGTGTTCAGAAGATGGTGCCAAATCCACAGAACGTGTAGAGATATCCAAAGAGATGGAGGTCTACAGAATGGCAGGTCGCACCTTGAGCTTTGACATGGCTGTCCAGGATAGGACTACTAAAATGCCAGGTAAGATTTTCATTATTTTAAAAATTTTCTTATGTTTGTAACTTTATAAGTTTATCTTATTTGTTGTAACTTGTAACTTGTAGATGCATGGTGGAGGAGCTACGGTGGCAGATTACCAAAACTCCAAAAACTTGCCATTAGAATACTCAGCCAAACATGTAGCGCTTTAGGATACGAACGCAACTGGAGTGTATTTGAAAAAATACACACCAAAAAGCGCAACAGGTAAAAAACTTAACCTATTCCAATTTCCAACTGATTTTTTGAATTCATTAAATATTTTTTTTTAAATATTTAATTTATTAATTTATGACCCTTGTACAGGTTGGAGGGTCAGCGGCTCAATGACATGGTTTACGTCTACTACGATCTTAGATTGTGGGTGAGACAAATTGAGAGGACCCCTGATATGGAGGCCATCTCTTTAGATGCAATTGACACCACTGCTGAATGGAGGGTTGAGGCTGAGAGGCCTGTCATGGAGTCAACCCCTGATTGGATAGAGCAGGAGGTAGTGGAGGGGGAGGACGAGGACGAGGACGAGGAGGAGCAGCAGCAGCAGCAGCAGGAGGAGGAGCAGGAGGAGGAGGTGACACCACCTACCACTACTACCAGTAGAGGACGTGGTCTGCCTCCTTTAGCTCCTAGTGGTTCAGGTTCCCGTTCTGGTGCTTCATTTTTTACTTCTAGAGCACGACAGAGCCATTGCCAGTCCCGCCAGCTTCTTCATCTAGAGAAAAAGGCAAAGTTGTTGTATTTTCTCGCAAGAGGGGCAGAGGAAATCAATAGTATAGGACCATAGGTTATATGGTGCATTGACATTCCTTTGTATATGACATTATGACTCATGATATGAGATACATTATTATATTTTTTGTTGATATTTTGAGGCTGAGTTGACTCTTGAGACTCGGGACTTAGTATTCAGGACAGGATTCAGTTTTATGTGTGATGTAGCACTAGACATGATATTACACATCTTATATATTAGTTTTTTTTTCATATTTATGTGTCAATGCATTTATTTTATGCTGTAGATGCTTTAGATATTAAAAAAAATTGAAAAAAAATGAATATTTTTGTATGTGCCGATTTTTTCCCGATTTTTACGATTTTTTCCCTATTTTTACGATTTTTTCCGATTTTTTCCCCTCGGCGATTTTATCCCGATCATGATTTTTGCTTCTTTGGTTGGTACACAGTTGATGGGATAGCTTACACAGTCACAGACACAGTGCAGCAGGAGTCATGGTCTTCACCTCTTAGAGCATCAGTCATAGCCAGAGGCAGAGCGCAGTCCGAGCCGTGGGACTTGGGCGATGATTGGCCATGGTGGTGTTCGGATCTGGGAGGATTGTTTGTTCGTTGGTACAATGAGAGATCAGTTTTGGATCCTGGCACTAAGAGATCCCACCATATCTGGGTGATACAGAGGACAGGGAAGATTCAGTGTTGCGTCTGGGACCCAGGCACATTTTACAGTGATGGTGGGGAGCATCAGCTAGAGCGGATGCCTGTTCAGGCATTGCTTGAGGACAATCAATTTTCGGCGGGGAGGACTGTAATATTCCCAATTAGCAGCAGCTAATTGGAAATATTAATTTTGATTAACTTTGCCTTTATAAAGTTAAAATAAAAATAAAGTGGGTGAAAGGAGAACATAACTCACTCTAAACATAAAGTTCCCTCCCTAGTAGACACAACGTTGTAACTTACGTGGGCCAAGGGGGGAAAAGAGACCACATAGACAGGGGACACACTAGAGCACGTGGAGGGGCTGCGCAGGTTGAGTTGGCAGTGTGGGGCCAAGAGGGGCTACGTTGGAGATGATGGACCTAGGGTTTGAGAGAGAGGCCAACGTTATAAAAGGAGGAGAGCCTCCTCATTTTGGTCATTCGATGTTATGATATTGAGCTGGTCATTCGACTTCTTGAGCACGTTGGCTATTTAGCCTATCTGCAGCACTGTTTAGTGGAACGAGTGTCTCTATTCGGATATCTCACCCTCAGCCCCGGGGGACTTCGAGTGCCTGCTCGGGTGAGGTTTTCTCTTCAGTATTTTGGTGGGAGGATCGAGTTTTTGTTTGTGGTGGAGCTTCTCTTCTAAAGACTGCGCAGTCCTGAGAGGGAGGACGCAGTTCACTTGGTGGGGAGTCTGGTTTGATCTTGTTCGGAGGATTCAGGCTTTGAGATTGAGCAAGGGGCCAGCCCTTGCCCATTAGAGATTTTTTGTGGAGTTTGAGGCTGTATTTTGGAGTGTTCTCTTCAGGGGCAGCGCAGAGCCTTGAGGGATAGCGTAGATCCCCAAGGAGGTGTTTTTCGAGGATCGGCGATTTGCGAAAAGTTTTTTGGGCTTTTCTAGGTTTGATGAGTAGAGGCTGATTCCAAAGTTTCAACATTTTCTGAAATGGGGAGCAGCCCCAAATCTTCATATGATCCCAGCAGTAGCAACAGCGCAGCAATTCTCCGACAGTTTGGACGCAGATCAGTTTGCAACCATTTCTCTATCATTCTGAGAGCTTTTCTTCACTTGCCTGGTGCAAGTCTAGGTGCCATCATTCTGATCACCTAATGTACTCATTTCTATTCTCAGTATAATAAAATGTCTTGGCATTCTATCCATATTTCTTGAGTATCTGTTTATGTCTACATTGCTATTATATGCTTGCACTACTATTATTTTTATCTATCTGAGCATTACTGTTAGTATACCACTTGGTGTGTTTACCCCATACTCTTAGACAGAGTCTGGAAAGGGCTAGGTAGCCTCCAAATCTCACCCTCTTTTCAGAGGTGACATATCTGGTAAACTCCCTCCCAGTCCATCTCGGGTTGGAGTTTTCTTGTGTTTTAGAAATATCCCTGAAACGGAATATTACATAGTAGGAAAAATGCCTCTAACTTTCTCACCCAAGTTCTTGCATTAGATGACCCATCAAAGGTAGACAACAGAAATCTATTGCCTTTGATCTCTTTTCTGCTACATGGTCTCTTCTCTTCCTTCAGCTGGATGAAATGAGGAAAATCTAGAGTCTCCCTGGAGGCTCTAGGTTGAGATCTATACTCAACAAGGTAATCACTGAGGATCTGATGATCCAAATATCTTCCATGCTCAATGCCTTCTTCTTGATGAGAATAGGAAGTGCATGGTACTTCCTCTTCTTCTTCTTCAGTCTTCTTGACCTCCTTGGAGATGTCTCCTCTGGATCTGAAAATAGATGAGAATAAACTAATCTTTCTCAACGTTTTGATCTTCTTGGGCTTAGACTCACAGGCTGAGCCAAGAAAGCTGCTACCACCCGAAGAATCGGACACTACCCTGGTCATCACCTCAATGGATGGCACTACTGGGGTAAGCTCTACTCTCTCTACTGACGTGTCAACCGATATGACCAAAGAAGTCTCCAACACAGGCGACCCCTGCGTCATACTGGGTGTATCCACATGCTCCCCATGATCCTGTATGCCCTCATCCTCCAAGTGTGAGGTAGCCATTTTGATAGCTTCCCCCTCCATTATTCGGTCAAGCTGGAGAGAGGTATCCAACTTTTCCACCCAAGACTTTGTCGAATTGTTTGATGAACCATCAAACGTAGGCAAATGGAATCTGCTCACTGTACGTTGGGTATCCCCATCATGATAATGTCGATGCCCTTTGTGATGGTCGCGGGGTCTGTTGTCCCGCCAGAGCTGAACAAAGTCTCTGAATAAAAATGCATCCCTGAACTCCTGCCCATACGCCTGGTACTCAGCAAAATAATCACCTATGTGGCCAGCCTCTGGCTCCTGCTGTGCTTCTGTCTCAGTGTCTGTGTCCAGGAAAGTGGGCATAGTGGAATGAGCAGGGGCATGTGAAGCTTGGTGCGGAGTGGCAACTCGCTCTTGCAAATGCTGGTATGTGCCCGACCCCTCACCAACCTGGCGACCCCTTGAGGTTTCACGCTGTCTGGCCTCCACCACAGTGAATCTCTGACCCATCACCTCTATTTGCCTCGCCAAATCCTACACTGATTTGAGGAGTGCTTCCCCAAACTGTTTTGCATCGCTATCATCCACCATTGGCTCTCCCTGCTTTGCGTCTACCACAGGCTCCTCCTGTTCTGCGTCCACCACTCGAACGCAGTCCCCTTCTTCGTAGGTGTTCTCCAACCTACGCTCAAGATCTCTGTACTTCCTACCTCTGTCGCAGATGTAGGGTTTTCCTCTCGATGTCATAGACAGCTAGCTCCACAGGATGAGCCAGATCTATGCTCTGATACCACTGTAATATCCCTTTTCAGGGATATCTCTAAAACACAAGCAAACTCTAACCAGAGATGGACTGGGAGGGCATTTACCAGATATTTCACCTCTGAAAAGAGGATGAGATCTGGAGGCTATCTGGCCCTTTCTAGACTCTGTCTAAGAGTGTGGGGGAAAACACAACAAGTGGTACAGAAATCGAAATGCAAAGGGAAGAAATAACAGTAATGCAAACATACAATAGCGTGTATATAAAGCATGCACAGATACTCAAGAAATACCAAGAGAACGCTGAGCCATTTTATTATACTGATAAATATAGGGGAGTACAATAGGTGATCAAAGCGATAGCACCTAAATTTGCACAAGGCAAGTTAAGAAATATTCTCAGAACGTTGCATGGGATGGCTGTGTTTCTGATCTACGTTCCAGCTTGCTGAAAACGGCCGTGTAGCTGTCTGGGAATACCTCCTTGCAGATCTGTGCTTTCCTCTCAATGATCACACCGCCACTGTCTAGGATCCTCAATAATATGATCACTTGCTGATCCAGAAATCCCCAATAGACGCGATGTTATTCCTGCGCTCAACCTCCTGACCAAGATCCTCCAAGAATACCAACCGGAGCTTCCCCAATAGGGACTGCATCCTCCCACTCAGGACTGCACAGTCAATAGACGCGCTACTCTTCCACAAATGCCGCGCAGTCAATAGACACACTGCTCCTCCACAGATGTCGCGCAGTCAATAGACGCGTTGCTCCTCTACAAATACAGCGGATCGATCCTCCTACCAAAACACTAATGGGACTACCTCACCCGAGCAGGCACTCTAAGTCCCCCGGGGCTGAGGGCGAGATCTCCGAACGGAGACGCTCAATGCGCTAAATAGCGCTGCAGACAGGCGCTAAACAGCGAGCGTGCTCCAAGTCGTAATGACCAGCTTCAAATGCATAAACTCCAATGATTGGCAATGGCTCTCCTCCTCTCCATATATACCAAATGAAGGCTCTCTATGGGCCCTACTTCGAATTAGGGTTTCCCTTCCTTTAGAAGCTTCCCTCCTACGTTGTCCATGTAGTGCTTTCCCCCTCATACCTTGTGCTGGTTGACTTGGTCAAACCTCTTTGCAAATGTCTCTTTTCACACGTGGGGGTGTGAAATCTAGTTCCATGGCTGATCCCTTTTCATACTAGAGGGATTTCATTTATGTTTTTATTATTATTGGGCCTCCTTTTCCAATTATTCATCTCCTAAATGAATTTAGACAAAAATTAATGTTCCAATTTATTGAAGAAAAATTTGGAACATTACAGGTTTTCCCGCATTGGGTTTTTCCAAGGATAATTGTCCAAAATATCTGTCATTTATGTGCTAGTATTTTCCTTATTGTTCTGCTCAGTAATTATATGGTGAAGTCTGCATTTGAATTTATTTCAATATTTACTAAAGAGTTTTCTGCTAATAACTTATTTTTGAATAAGAAGTAGAAGAAATAACATCAGATAATGTAGTAGGATTTCAAGTTGAAATTTTCACACGCAGCTGGAGGCATAAAAACCGAGGTCAAGTGTTGACTTTGACTGCAGCTGACCGCAGGGTTGACTGTTGTTTTGACCACAGACTTGGACTTATGCGTTGACCATAATTGTGGATTGTTTTGGGTTGTGTTTGACTTTGAAGGAAGGCCGAGTTTGATTGAGTTTGATCGAGTTTCTTTGGAGGCTGAATTGTTGGTTTAACCAGCGAAGACTTTGCTGGCTAGGGCATCCTGTTGACTATTGTAAAAGATATTTTCTCTCTCTACTAAATAAGAAGAATTACAAAAATATTTGTGTCTCGTCTTCTGTCGATTTATTTTATGTTATATCAGCATTTACTTTCAATGGTTATGTGATTGCATATTTGAAATTGAATTGGGCTAATAAGAAAGATTGAAGTAAACAACTCTAAGCATAGAACATACCATGGTTAACTAAAATTAACATGGTCTCAGAGCTAAGGTGGAGACAAATCCCAAGCAAGAGTGAGAAGAGCAATCACCAAAGTTGAATAGACAATGACCAGGGCCAATGACTTCCTCATTTTTCAAATCTGATGACAAGCTGAATGATAAGTCTGATTATCATGATTGGAAAATGTTCTTGGATCTGACATTGGAGGATCAAGATGTTATGGATTATGTGCAGGGAAAGATCACCGAGCCTGCCTCTAATGCACCAGCTGCCACTAAAACAAAGTACAAGAAAGAGAAAAACAAGGCGAAGAAGATCATCAACGATTTTGTTCATAAGCACTTGGTTGTTTATATCTCCTATTAGGGTCCTATAATTTATAGGATCTCAAGGTGATTGTATATTTTATCTCAGTTATATAATGTTGTAAATAATATTTCAATTTGCAAATGATTTCCAAAATATATATATAAAAGAAAATTCAAAGAGGGTACTTAAAAAAATAGAATAAAGAGACAAAAGAAAAAGAAAAGAAAAACAGTGAAAAAGAACAAAAAATAAAGATGAGAATCCCACAAAAGAAAAACAAAAATGAAATAATACTGAAAGTGTTGCAAATCTAAATGCCACTACTTGATAGATAGTTTCTTTCTGTTAAATAAAATGAAAGTTGTGTGAAGCTTGTTCAAAATGCCATAATCATTAGTCATTGGTTTGATCATATAGCTTAATCATGATTAAAAAAGTTTAAATTTCTGTAATTAGATTAGAGAATAAAATTAGCCAAACTGTTTAATCTTGGCTAATGTTAGTTAGGTAGAAAATAATATTGATTCAAATATTTAAGCTAAATCAATGGAGAAATAAGGGAATAAGATAGAATAGGTTTTGTTTTTCATAAGAAGTAAAATGAGGGTTTGCAAATCTAAATGCACCCTTAGGAAGGAATGAATAAAAGATTAGTTTTAGGACTAGGTGAAAATTTGAATTTAAAAGGGTAGAGGACGATAATTTTATTTCAAAGCACTCATTATTGTAATTTTATCCTAAGTTCGAAAACATTATGAAAAAATGCCCGATGGCCTAATGTTTTATTTCATTAACATTTTATCCAAAGTCTAGAATCCTGTCATTGTTGAGAATAGTTGTATTGAATACATACCATGCTTAGGGAAAACCTCAAAGGGAAATAAGAGTGAGCTCCCAGTCAGCAATAACCCCTCCGATAGATAGAAGATCATTTTTTATTTCGGTAATCCTCATGAAATAGGATTGGATGGATTCTCCTCTATCCATCTTGATGTCCTTCAGCTTGTTCTTGAGAAAGAGGATTTGATTTGCATTGCTAGCCTTGAACATGATAACCAACTTTTCATACATCTCCTTAGATGTGCCCAAATCGGAGATGTAAGCAACCAAATGCTTGTGAATAGAATCCCTGATGATCTTCTTAGGATTGACCTCTCCTTTCTTGTAATTTGTCTTAGTGGCAGTCGGTGCATTTAAAGGAGGCTCAATAATCTTTCCATGCACATAGTCCATAGCATCATGCTCCTCCCAAGTCAAGTCCAAGGACATTTTCCATGCATGATAATCAGACTTATAATTGAGCTTGCCATAAGATTTAAAGTAAGATGAGGAAGCAATTGACCCTTGACCTTGTCCAACAAATCTCAGTGATTGCTCTTCTCACTCTTGCTTGGGCTTTGCCTTTACCTGGGCTCTGATACCATGTTAATTTTTGGATAACAATGGTATGTTCTATGCTTTAGAGCAATTTACTTCAATCTTTTCTTATTAGCCCAATATAAATTTCCAGATTAGCAATCACATTAACATTGACAGTAACTGTTGATAGAACATAAACAATAAGCAGAAGACAAGCCAAGACAAGAGGACACAATATTTGGCGGATGCCAAGGAAAAACCCCAATGCGGGGAAAACCCTTTGATCAAATATTCTTATTATTCTTCAAAATTTTAGCAGAGAGAGAGAGAGTACAATATAAAAAATTCAATTGCCCAGTAAAACAACAGTCAACAGGATGTCCTAACTAGAAAGTCAATGTTGGTCAAACCAACGAGTAGACACTTCCAAATCAGCTCGGTCAACCTCAGTCAATGCGGCCTCCAGCAGTAATCCAAATCAGCCCAAAAAAGATCCGAAAAATATAGTCAAACTTGGTCAACAAAAAAGTCAACGATGCAGTTAATGTTGGTCAAAGTGCTCAGAAATCCTCGATTTTTGTGCCAATGAATGCTGCCTACGGAGATAGAAATTCCAGCTTCAAAAACGCAGCAATTGGAGTGTGTTTGACCCAAAGTCAACAATGGTCAATGCTGGTCAATGCTCTACAAAACAACCCTAAAACAAATCCGAAATTCTGCCCAGCAATCTGTCCTTCATCCACACGTGCGAAGTAGAGACGGAGACTCCAAGAGCTGTACGAACCAATGAGGAGAGGAGAGAGAGAGGAATGTGATGAGATGATGATGTCCAAAATGAGGAATAGTTCTCTCTTATTTATACCATGCATTGAGGGTGGAGACACATCCATTGGGGCTTCCGAGCCTACATTAGACTTCTAGCCGACCTTGACAATTTGCACATGTGTGCAAGAATAAATTCAAAATCTCACTTCTGCTCATCCAAACTAGATGATCTTTAGATCAATCTTGCACCTCTCGAAAAGAGGAATCCAACAAAAATATCATCTCCATTATATTAGCAGTCAAAGGTGGACTTTGGCCCTAGTTACCAATTTTAACAGAGGTACAATCTCCCAACCGTGCGCTACAAGTTTGAGCTCTGCCACGATGAGCTGCCTACTCCCCTGCCTCGGTTGTTATGCTAGAGCTAGCAGAAATCTCTGAAATTAATCGCTTCACGGAACTCTGCCCCCATGGACTACCACTCTCGAAAGTAATCCCCCATAGGCATCTCCCCAGCATTCGGTTGTTCCCCATTTCCAATAGCCAGAAATGTAGGCGTGGTGGATCTAGTTGCTCCATGGTGGATAAGGAAGTTGTTTTGAGGGATGTCACGCTTTGTGTGGTGAGATGCTCCTAAACTCTCACCGTTGAAAAGTGTAACTAGGTTCGGTCTTCATAATGACTTGTAATTATGAATTTATGTAATGAATAAGACAAAGAAAATAAAATGTATTTTGTAATGCATGCCTCATGGCTTTCATGAGCAAGGAGTTTTTATTATAGGTCAAAGACTTCTTGATGTCTTCAGGAGTTTGTCATCTTTTCATAAATATAATTTAGAGTCATGTATATGAAGTGATGTTACACTTGTGTAAAGGACAGTTATTGATGTAAAATATATGCTCCAAGAACTTGTCACGGTTCTCCTTGAAGTCGGCTCAAAATATGTTGAAGATCCTCCCTTGCTGAAGTCGGTTCACACTCAGATAGACATGTCAACCTAGAGGTGGGAAACATTCCCTATATATAGAGGGATTGCAGCCTCATTTGGACAAGCATTTTTTTTCGGATCAAGTTTTGTAATAGAAGTTCGGACAAGTTTTGTAATAATAAGTGCTAGAAAAGGACTGTGATTGAAGCGAAGTTTGGAGGTTGATCTATGAAGGAAAGGGTATACTTACCCTTAAGTATTGGGCTATCCTACCTCGAATATTTAAGGTAGGACGAGAGTCATCACAGCAAGGGATCAGCCTACAGGCTACAACTAAAGTGTGGATTACAATGCGAAGAAAGGTAATGGTATTACAGCAAGAAGAAAGGACTACAAGATGTACGAAGGTGTGTAAATTATCTCTCTCTATTTTGGTCAAAGTCTGCACCTATACTCATGTCATCTCAACAAAGGTTGAGGGTTATTTCAGTGTTCACACAGTTTGGTCTCACCGCTGTCATAAGAAAGAAAGGTACTAGAAGGAGGCCAGAAGGAGGAGATTCTTGGAAGCCGAGGTCACATAAAAGGAGGAACGAAAGGAAGCATATCATTCAGGGATGCTAGATTAGGGACTGAGTCTCCCTAGTGTTGGTGCAACATATTATAAAAAAGGAAGATCAACATAAGGAGCCTAGAAGAGCAAGTGACAAGGGTCTTGGAGGCATATTTTTGTCAAGGGTCTTTGTCATGGTATTGGCTTTCGTCAATTGAAGATCTATAAGAAGAAGTATTATCCGGTTTTCCTCTCCAAGAGGGAGAGGTTTTGGCCCTGGCTTGAAAGCCTGAATATTTGTGTCTCTTGTATATTTGATAATTGATGAAGAACGTAATAATATAACGAGGATAAGATTTAAGTGAAAGAAGCATAATGAAATCACAAGAAATTATCTTGAAAGAGAAATTTTAATAAAAGCCCTAATTTCTCAACATGGTTTCAGAGCTAAGGTGTTCAAGACAAGAAAGGGCAGTTTAGCAAGAAGACACAAGGATCAAGCTACGGAAAGAAGATCAAAGGTCAGTTTTCAAGAAAGCATTAAGAGAAAGGATCTACATTGAAAAGTCAAAACCCTAGATCCAAGGAAGAAAACCTTCATTCAAGGAGCAGTTTGCAAGGAGTTGGTGAATCCCTCAAGCCATCTCAAGAAGGCCAAAGACCTTACTTAAAGGACTTATACATCAAGGTCCTTTCAAGAGGAAAAGCAAGATCAAGGAGGTGATCTTTATCTTCAAGGAATCTAAAGCTATCTCGTGATTTAAGCCAAGTTAAGATTGTTGGAGCTATCATCAAACCATCCTTGATCATCATCATCATCAAGGATCCAAGGTGATCTACCTCTTTACACCACTCTTGAAGAATTCTATCTAAGAGGGAGCTCCTACTACTATCTACATCATCATCAACAAGTTAGCTGGTAGAAGAAGATGTTAATTTTAGGTAGCATCGGAAGTGCTCTAAGCTCCAAATTTTGTGGAGAGGCTTAGACATTGGTATTCCAAAGAACCCAGAAACCGTTTGTGAAAATCCCACTCAATTCATGTTTTATTGTAAAAATTATTTATTTTAATGGGGACCCTAAGTCTAACTTAGGGAAATTAAATAATTAAAAGGTATTAATAAAACAGAGTGAGAATTATCAAGAAAACAAAGATCAAGTCATGTTATAATCTTAGTCGTTGATTAGAGATCTAATCTCGATCGTGGATTTCCCAACGAGAAGACTATAAAGGAAGGCTTGAGGGCCATTTGGAAAGACACACTGAACGAATCAAGTGATCAAATTCTTCTGACGGAGCAAGTGCTCGGACGAAGAACAAATCTAAGTGATTCAGTGCAGTGAGGGGCACAAGTAGTTATTGGTCGGAGGATCTTCTCCGGGACCAAGAGTACATAGCAGAAAGGCAGTAGAGACAACAGAGGAAGCAGCGCAGCCACCAGGAGAGGTGACGCAGTCCCTAGAAGGGGTGATGCAGGGACTGCGCAATGTTTCCAAGACACAGTCTAAGTTTTGCTGGAGATCGGGGTTTCTAAGCCAGGAGGGCTAAAACTTGATTTTCCGAGAGGTAGATCGATTCAGAGAGGAGGCGATGCAATACGCAGCTATCCCCACGCAGGCCTACGCATCTACTGCGTAGAGGTAGCACAGAGGGAGCTAGGGTTTCACCAGTTCATATCCGAATCAGCTGGGAATTGCAGTGTGCAGAAAAAATCAATATTGTTTGTTTGTCGTGATTTCTTCGTACTGGATAGCCAGCAAGGCATCCAAAGATTGTATTCAGAAAACTAGTGCTTAATAATACAAACCCTCAGATCTGCTGCACCGATTTTCCCGCATTGGGTTTTTCTGGGGACTTAGTCCAAAATAAAGGTGTCCTATGTGCGATTGATTTCTTGCTAAGTTTCCTTATTTCGGAATCATATTTAATTAAGTGTAGGTTGCTTCAATAGTTTACTTCAATAATTCATGATGCATTCTGAATTAATTATGTAAATGTAATTTTACATAATCGGAGAAGTAAACTCAGATAGTTGCAGTAGGATTCCTAAGATTGTCAGATCTAGGACTTTTCACATGGTATCAGAGCATTTGTTGTGAAACAGGAAGAGCAGATCTGAGCACTTAAATGAAGGCTGAATTTCTGCAGCAGCAGCAAATCGAATCCCCAAAGGGATTGCGCAATTCTAGCTAGAAGGGCTGACGTTTCGAGGTTGTCTCTCTCTAAATGAGTCGACGAGAGGTAGGACTTCAAGTTTGAGATTTTTCCGAGGCAGAGGGAGCAACACAGAGCCTTCATGCAGAGCCAAAGGGACGCAGTTTTTCTGCAGGCAGTTGCTAGGCAGAGAAGCATCAGAAGAAAGAAAAGAACACATAGCGGGGAATTCTTCTTCAGTGAGTTCGTAGTTGAGGAATTCAGGATTTTTTCTAGGATCTGAGCAGTAGATCCGGGCAACAAATCTACGAGCTCCACAAGGAGTGCATAAGCCTGCCTAGTGTTGTGCAAAGGAGGAAGAAGAGGGAGAAGTTCGACAGTTTTTCGGCTAAGATGGCATCTCATGGTCTTAGAGATCATGACCAATTGGAGGGTTCCTCAAACTACGTAATCTAGAAGGAAAGGATCCAATTCCTTCTAGATGAATATGATCTCATGTAAATTTTTGAAAGTGTTCTATGCTTGATGCAAATTTACTTCAAACTTTTAGGGCCCGATACCAAATAGAAATCACATAAACATGAAAGTAAAATGTTGATAGAACATACCAATAGATCGACAAAAGACAAGCCAATAATATACTTAACTTTTGTCAAACAGAGATGAAGAATGGTGGCGTTACGGCGGTCAACAGGATGCTTCAACCAGCAAAGTCTTCTTTAGGTCAGCCAACCAAATGTGTCACACAACCCTCAAGACAACTCCACAAAGTCAACCCAAAGTCAACGTTGTTTCGTCAACGCAGCCAACGCAAAACAGCAACAGCGAAAAGTCAAACCAGCAAGGTCAAAGTCAACGTTTAGCCTCGATATGTGTGCCAATCAATGCAGCCTTCAGAAATCGGAAGCTTGGTGAATTTTGGAGGTCAAAAGACGGTCAATGCTAGTCAAACCTGCGCTGAAACCATAGACAGATCTGCACCAAAACCCTAGATGTTGCTCCACACGTGTGAGAAGAAATGCCTCCAAAAGGTGATCGAACCAATCAAACACAAGAGAGAAGTGTGTGATGAGATGATGATGAAATGACCTCCAAGTCTCTCCAATTTATATCCATCTGTGAGGGTGTGTGACACATCTATTGGGCTCCCAAGCCTACAGTACAATTCTGGCCGACCTTGCACATAAGTGGAATAAATTCAAAATAAATGTTCTGCTCATCCGATCAAGATGATCTTTAGATCAATCTTGCACCTCTCCGAAAGAGGAATCCAATAAAAATATTGGCATCGTCATCTGAGCAATACAACATGGAGTTTGAACCTAGTTGCCCAAAATTAACACTCCCTCTCAACTAGGGATAACTCCATCCACCAGTGCCATCCAAGCATCGCGCGTCATCCCGCCATAACTTGCTTTACTAGCTTCTTTATTTCAAACGGTGAGTCACAAAGACATCACTCTCGGCTAACCCAAAGTCAGCTCAGAGGTCCGAAACTTCTATAGGACTCAAAGGAGTCTCATACTAACCCGAAGTTAGTTTAACTGACCTGAAGTCAGTTGGAGGTCCGAAACCTCACTAGACTTGATCCCAGATCAAGTGGTTGGACACATTCCATCCTAGACATGGAGAGTATGACAATCTTCGATGCGTCCAACGGCCTTGCTATCGGTCTCTATCCACATTTCACACCTTATTGGCCAAGATGAGAGGTACTTCCCATGAGTCTGAAACTCCATGGGTAGGATGCATACGGGGCACAGATCAAAGAGAGGTGAACCAACTCAATATCATCACGATGGGGTGGAAGCACACCAACAAGGTTCGGCAAGCCTAGCCCTATGGTTGCTTATAGCTCCAAAAAGCTATCCCCAAAGCCCCCTGGAGCTTCCAGAGCTCATCGGCCAACAAGACCCTCAGAATAGGGTCATTTCATGATTCCAAGATTCTCACATAAGGTTAGGAACTTGACCTTCCCCAAGAGCTTAGTGAGAATATCCGCGACCTGCTCATTAGTTCCTATATGATCGAGCCTTACGGCACCTCGCTGTACCATATCCCGGATAAAATGGTACCTGATATCAATATGCTTGGATTGATCGTGGAACACGGGATTCTTTGACAAACAAATCCCACTCTGGTTATCACAAAGGATAACGGTGGTATCTAGTACATGCCCAAACAACTCACTAAAGAGCTTTCGCAACCAAATAGCTTCACAACAGGCCATACTCGCTACAATGTATTCGGCCTCAACGGTGCTCAAGCCACCGACTTCTGCTTCCTACTCATCCAAGATATCGAAGCAGAACCAAGTGTGAAGCAGCATCCAGATGTGCTCTTGCAATCCACCACACTGCCAGCCCAATCGGAATCAGAATATCCATTGAGTCTCAAACCCCCGGCAGTGTATCTCAGCCCATGGATTATCGTGCCCCGAAGATATCTCAAGAGATTTTTCTCACCAACCTAGTGAATGTGATGAGGATCAACCATGTGTTGACTCAAAGTGTTCACTGCAAAACATATGTCCGAACGGGAGTTCACTAAGAACATCAATGCTCCTATGAGTTGACGATACTCGATAGGTTTTCCCAATGCGAGCCCAACAACATTTCCACATAACTTCTTGAAGTTGAGTTCCATTGGTGTCGACATGGACTTACAGTCCACCATACCAAATCTCTCCAGCATCTTCACAATATATTTTCCTTGAGAGAGGAAAATATCACCAGGTCTCTACCAGGCCTCCAAGCCTAGGAAGTAATGCATCAGTCCTAGGTATTTCACCTCGAACTCGGAAGCGAGCTCCCTTTTACATTGATGAATGAGAGGGTCAGTACCTGTCAGGATGAGATCATCCACATAGAGAACCAGAATGAGAGGCTTTTCTCTATCAACCTTGAAGTAAAGGTTCGGATCAACATTACTTTGAGTGAAGCCCAGCTACATCAAGAAGCTATCTATCCTCTCGTACCAAGCCCTGGGGGCTTGCTTCAAACCATAGAGGGCTTTCTTCAACCTGCATACATGAAAGTCTCTATCATGGACTTTGAACACCAGAGGTTGCTCCACATACACCTCTTCCTTTATCGAATCATGTAGAAAAGTGATCTTCACATCCATCTAATGGAGACTCCATCCATGCGTGACAGCAAGGGCAATAATAGATTGGATGGTCATATAGCGGGCCCCAAGTGGGAATATATCATCGTAGTCTATGCCTTCCTTTTGAGAGAAGCCTCGGGCAACGAATCTTGCCTTGTACTTTTCAGCACTGCCATCAGATCCAGCTTGATCTTATAGAGACATTTCGAGGTGACAACAGCTTTGTCCTTCGGTCTAGGGACCACATCCTAGACATCATTCTTCATAATGGACTCGTACTATTCATGCATAGCATCCTTCCAAACTTGATGCTTTAGAGCTTCTTCAAATGATCCAAGCTTAGATTGTACGATTGTACTCATGGCTACTAGATACCCTTGGTATCTATTCGGCTTCTTCCTTTCACCGAATGTCCCCCTTGGGGCATGTTGACTACACTTTGTCAACAACCCCATAGCAGTACACCCCCATTTTTTCAAATGGGATTCGTCATGTTCGACGTGGTCGTGCCATTCAGATTCCATCATCAGTCAACATTTTGTTATAAATGATGTAAACCCATTATGCATGTTATGATGTAAATGATCTAAGTAAGACCGTCAATGTATGTAACAACCTAGGTAAACCTAGTATGTTGTTGATGATTTCCATCCTAGGAGGTTTTTTGTCTCACTGATTCACGTAAGTGATCGGCAGATTTTTTCCCTCCAGCTTCACCCCAAAGCTAGGGTGGATTTTATCATCAGCATGCTAAGTGAGTCCTAGTGTTTTCTATCGAGTCCTTGTAAAAGTAGTTTGAGCTACTTGGTCTACTAGATCATGTTTTGAGTTGCAGAATTGGGTATTTATTTGAGGGTCTATACGAATGGGTATTCCCC
The DNA here is from genome assembly GCA_034641835.2 of Pinus albicaulis. Taxonomy (NCBI): domain Eukaryota; kingdom Viridiplantae; phylum Streptophyta; class Pinopsida; order Pinales; family Pinaceae; genus Pinus; species Pinus albicaulis. The sequence continues at coordinate 8,845,304 of CM076577.1, forward strand.
CTTCATGTGTCTAAATGTATTATCATATGTAAAGAGGGTTGGAAAACTAATTAAAATCCCCTCTCAGTCAATTAATTAAATTTTCTGGTCAATTAATTAAAAAATCAAAAGCCAGAAATTTTATTAATTTAGGGTCCTAAGTTAGGATAAAATTCTTTAAAGGCAAAATTCGTTGGTCCTTAAAAAATGATTTTTTAAAGGCCCCTAGGTCAAGGGAATCTTGAGAATTTTAAGAAATTTTGGACCCTTGGGCCTAGGTGGTTAAGTCAAAGTCAAAATTTTGGGGTAATTAACTCAAAAATAGTATTTTTGAATTAATTAAAATGGATTTAAATCATAAATTCATTTTTTCCTCAAAATTATAATTTCGACCGTCAAGATTAAAAGATGATCAAATCTAATCGACGGTCGAGATTATTTTGACGTGGATCAACCGAACTAGCTGTTGGAGATTTTGTCCTATAAATTTAGAGGCCTTTGTCAGTCTTGAATCATCCGATCTGAGGATCGTGCACTTGTCTTGGAAGCTCTTGTAAATTTTTGAGTAATAAAGCATAAAGACTTTGGGGTTACAAATTTTCATGTTCCTTCTCGGATCTATGTGGTGATTCATTTCTAAACTCTGCTACTTTCTTTGAATTTTTATGGTTGATGGCCTTCATGGATTAATCTGCATATAGGTATCTTGTGCAGTTTTCTGAGTTCATAAAATGGCATTTTGATTTTTTTCTAAGGGATCTCATGTTATTTTCTTAAATCTCTATCGATCTAAAGTTCAGATCTAAGTGTGCAGGGAAATATATTTTAAAATTTTGAGCTTCTGGGGAAGTCTTCGGTTGGACCAGTCGACTCTCAAATGACATAAATCTGAAAAGCTCATTATTTGTTAAATTCCAAGTCTATCTTACGAAATTGGTGGTTTTGCAGGGTTTTCTTGGGCTTGTGCCTCTCACTAAAATTTTAAATCTCTAAAAAATTACACTGAAATGGATTCAAATCTGGCCATGAGGGCCTCAGATTTGTAGACTAGTTTTTAAATTTGTAAATTTTAAAGATTGTAAGGTTTTCATCATTTTCTTGGTGTGTTTATCTTCAGGATTTGACTGGTTCCTTGCAGATTGTGGGTTTAAATCAGAAATTTTTAAGATCTGAGGCAGATCCAGCCTCCAAGGGCCAGATCTGGCCTCAAACTGCTACTGTGGGCAAAATCTGAATATCATACGATTAAAGGAGCATTGAAATCAGATTTTGACGGAAGAAATTTTAAGATCTGAGGTTAACGTTTTAGCGTGTACTGGGTTTTCTTATCGTTTTCCTCCACAGCCAGCATCCTGCAGACATTTTTCGATTTGCATTGAGCCCCCATACTGCTTCTGCTCCTGCGCTGCTCCATTTTCCTCATCTTTGCTGACAAATCCATTTCGCCCTTCTCTGCCTCACTCTCCCATCTCCCTGTGGTCCAACCTGCATCAAATCTTCTCTTCTTTCAATCGTCAGACCCTCATTTTCTTATCTACGTCTCCCTTTACCCACTGCCTTTTTTTTTTTCTCTGCTATCGAATCCCTTTATGTCCGTCGTCCATCTCTGCAAGACCTCCTTCGCTCCAATTCATCCCATCTGCGTTTTCCATCTCCCTCCACCATCCAATCTGCAAATCTTTCCCATCGAATCCTTCACAGTCGATTTCTTCATATCCTCCTCTGCTGCAAATACACGTTTCTCAGCTATCGTTCTGCGTTGAACCATCGTGCCACCATCCAAGCCAGATCAGCTCCAACCCGCAAACGACAAACAAACAAAACGCACATTTAAAAAATTAAAACTCACGTTTATGCATTAGCTTGTCATTTCGATTTTCATAGTGTTTAGCTTTAATCTTTGTTGTTTATTTTTTAGATTTGTAATATAGTGTTAAGTCGTAGTTTTTTTTATTGATCATTAGTTAGTTTTAGTTTCATATTTTTGTAGTGTAGATTTTGTTTAGCGTTAAATTTTAAATTGTAGTTTTAGTTTAGGGTTTTAATCTTTTAGATTATAGTTTAGTATTAGATTTAATTCAAATTTTTTTTTTTATCAACTTTCAGTTTTAGTTTTTTAATGTATAGTTTTATTTTTTTAGTTTTCATTTTAGTTTAGTTTTGTTAGAGTGCGTTAGTTTGTTTTAGTCCATTTTCAATCTCAGTTTTAAATTTTCTTTTTAGATTTTAGTTTAACTTTAGGTTTTAATATTGTTAGATTTAAATTTTAGTTTTAGTTTTTCTTTAGAGTTAGTTTAATTTTTGTTTTAGAAATAAATAAAAAATAATTTAAAAAAAAAAAAAAAATCTAGAAAATACAAAAACATAAAAAATTTCAAAAAATTTCTTTGTAGTCAAATGAGCCTCAAACTTTTTATCTGATGTTTGACTGTGGAGTATTTTAATTTTCGAACTGGGATATAATCGAAATATCATAATTTCGGAAATTTTTCAAGCATCTGCCATTTATCTTAATGATCGTTTCATAATAAGCTTTGTTGATTGCTTCAGTATCTTAATGAATGATTGTGGTGTTTTCTACTGAGCTTCATTGTGGTCATAGCAGCAGTTATACATCTAATACTTATCTTTAATTGCATAATGGAATCTTTTAACTCCATAAGGCACTAGTTTTGATGTAATCAATCTGTGAAATCTCATTAATTTTATCAAGTATTTGGTGTTTTAGCTGTCTCCTAGATTTTTTCTCTTCATTTATAATAGGGTCTACCTCCCTTAGCTTGCAAGGAGACATCTTAGATAGAGAGGTTGAGGATAAGAGTGACAGCCCCAATCTGAGCCGTTGTCGCGGTGCCTAGACAATCCATGCGACAATAGGGCCATATGTCTCTCGGCATCCTCAAGAGTATCCTTGAGCCATGAGGGTCTTCTCTTCATTGAAGGAGGTGGATCAAGAGGGTCCATCGGTCCTTCAACATTGGGCATCATCTCATCCTTCGGCTCTTCCTGCTTCCTGATCTTTCATCATTGTCTTCCTTGGAGCTAGGAAGATTTATCACTTTCCTGAGGGAAGCATTTTCATTGAAGGTGACATCGTGACATATCTCCTCTTCTCTTTGACCAGACACATAGATTCTATATGCCTTTGAAGTTTCACTGTAACCCACAAACATTCCCTTCTTTCCAAAAGCATCCAGCTTGCTTCTCTTCTCTTTTAGCACATGAAAGTAAACAGGACAACCAAAAACTCTAAAATGAGAAACATCAGGTTTCTTACCAGAGAAGACTTCTTTAGGAGTTTTGGAGTCCAGAGCGGAATGTAGGCATCGATTTTGTACATACACAGCAGTGTTCGTAGCTTCTCCCCATAGAAAATTCGGAAGACCTTGGTCACATAGCATGGCACGGGCAGCTTCCACAATGGTCCTATTCTTTCTTTCAGCAACGCCATTTTGCTCAGGAGTATACACGATTGTGGTCTCCCTCTTAATGCTAGCGTCTCTGCAAAAGTCATTGAACTCATTTGACTTATATTCGGTGCCATTATGGGTCCTCAAAATCTTGATCTTCTTTCCTGTTTGATTTTCCACTTGTTGACCACTAGAGTGGCACTTGATGATAATGAGAAGACTCCATGCCCAAGGATGAACCAGGAGACATTTGTACCATCAGATATCATCAGTTCAACAGAGTTTTTAAACTCTATTTCTACTTCTTATCATTTTCTCTTGTACCCAGATTCCACGCCCTACGGGAAATTGTAATAAGTGATGCTAGTAATGATGAGTTTTGAGTCAGTATTGAGTCTGTAACAGGCCTAGGTAGCCTGGGACCTTTCCAACAAGTGAGTATTACTCCGGGAGGTTTTTTTTACTTGGTTAATTATCATCTCCCTACTAGGAGTTAATAATTAATTGAGTTTTTTCCTTCAATTTTACCCCAAAGCTGGAGTACGGCTTGATGGTGAGGCCTTGGGTGATTCCTAGTGTCTAGAGTCAATGTATATTACCATACTAGATCACACAAAAAATTTCATGAAATTTGGTTAGGTCTAGGTAGTGATTTTTTAATTTTTTAGATTCCCCGCAAGTCGAAAATTGCAACAAAAATTGTAATTGAATTGTAATAAGTGTTGTCTAGAGAAGTTGTATGAGGTATGAGTAATCAAAATTACACCTCTCACACTCAACTTTCTACTATGACACACTTTGAGGGGTTAAAAAAGTGTTTTGAGCCCTCAAAACCCACTTTTCTTAAGTTTAGTGGGAAATCTGGCAATTAATTAAGCCATAAATTAAATAAATGGAGAAAAATAAATATCCACACATGCTAAATGAGGTGGAAATGAGGTGGAAAATTATGGAGTTAAAGTGAAGTCCCAAGGTGATATGGACTCCTAAAATCAAGGAAAAGACATGTGCTCAAATAAAATTGAATTTCCGGCATTAAATGAGAGTTGCTTACTTGGAAATTCGAAGTTGTGAAATTAATGCATATTTGGGAGGATTTGGGAGAATATTTGGTGGAGATTTTGGTGGGAAATTGTTCCCACATGGGTTACCAACCATATACACATGTCATTTCATCATAAAATTCGAATTTGGCACATAAGGGAAGAAGAAAATGATGCCCACTTGCCAGAATTCGATTTTTACACTTGGCATTGGAGCTCCACTTACCAAATTCGAATTTGCCTTGAGATCTCCTCCCTCTCACCACTTGGCATATGGTTATTCATTGGGATTTGCTCCCAACTTTCTATATAATAGAGCCATGGGCTCTCATATTGTAATCATTGTTTACTAGCTATTGTGCTTGCGGAAGCGCTGCTGCCTTGTACACTTTCAGAAATATCAATAAAGACTTTGGGGTTTCATTCATGAGGTGTTCCTCCTTTTAGAGTGTGATGAATTGTTGATCATTGGTATAATTCCTTTTACTCATGCTTTGATCTAATTTGTTTTCATATGCTCTTGTAGATTTGTTAATGTAGAGCTATCTTACATTGACATTTGATTTAGGAGTATGCTCTAGGTATAGAATGCTCTAGTTGGTTTCAAATAAATCTCTAGAGTTTCTTATCATTGTTTATTGCTATATCTATATGGAACTAATTCTTGATTGAAGTTTTGTAGAGGGAACATCTTGTTGGGATCAAAGAATCAAGTGTTGGGAGAAGTCTTTGGAGAGACCAACCCACTCTTGATACATTCTCAAAAGAGCTCTCATTTGTTCTTTGAACCTTCATAGTCTTATCTTACAAAGTGGTTTTGCAGGGGTTTTGAGACATAGCTTGTATACAAGCCAAATACTTCTAAATTTGAATAGCTTTTAAAACATTATACTTCATTGCTTTCATTTGCTATCTAAGAGCTTGAATATGACTAAGCAAAGAGGAGAGTTTACTCGAACTCTTTGGCTTAGCTCTTTGTAAATTGTTGTGCAATATTTTGTAATTTTATCTATCTAATATTTGATTGGTTTTGTAGCCCTCTTTCGAATTTTTTCTTGTGACAGCTTGAGTAGACAACTGCAAGAAATTACTAATAAGTTGTTGCAGGACCTTTGGGCTGAATTTCAAATGAGAAAGATAACTCTCTCTTCTTTGGTTGTGGGCATAGAAGAGGCTTAGCTTCTCTTCTCCTATTGTAAAGTCTGAATTTACTTTGAGTTCTTAGAAATTCTCACCGAGGAAAAATCTATGATCTCAATTTTTATTTGTAAAGACTTTCCTTGGTTTAAAAAAGCCCTCATGGTCATTTCATTCTTGTAAAATTAATAAAAATTTATGTTTTTGTTGTGGGAGCGTGGGTTTTACCCATTGGCATCCTTATCTCTCCATTCCAAAGGAGAGAATTTGTAGATGGATTGACTTAGTGGTTTTGACGTTTCCGTTTTTTTTTTCACATCACATATGCATGCTCTAAGTGGAAAGTAACACAAATCGCATAGTCATTTAATTTCTTAATTTGCAATCTCATTTGCCATCACTTACTTATGTTTTGTGATCTATTTCTCATTTGGATAAGTTTCACAATATACTACAAGTAAAGAAGCATAGCACTTTCAATTTATGGCAACTTGAGTTATTGTTCTAACTATGGAGCATATTTAATTGAATCATCTCCATCTTTTCAATAGCACTTGCAAACTCACTTTTATATCATTTAGGCATTTCACTTTTCATACTAGACTTGCATCTCTAAAATTTACCTCTAACTTACGTTGGTTGAATAAACGTTTTAGGGACCCTCTACCTCTATGGACTCCTCACTGTGAGATCCAAATATTTGGGCGAGGGTGAGGTCTGAGGATTAGAGTTCAATTGTAACCTTGTTGTAGAACTAATTAATAAAATAAACCAAGAGCACTATCTCATCACATTTACTTGCAAAGTTCCCAAATTTTTGCTATCTTGATGGTTTAAAAATTTACATGCAAATATTATCTCAAGAAGCACTTTGGATGCAAACATTTTAATTCTTTAAATTTTGCAACAAGTTTAATTCTATGGTACTTGGAAATTTGCTTCTACATACAACTTCATTGCATGTTGTCATTTTAATGATCATTGTGCTTATGGATGATTGATATATCTCGTTTCATTGGCAAATATCCTTATTTGGTGTTGCAAATTTAATTGCATATTGTGATCTTGGTCTAACACTTCCTTTGTGGGATTATTGTCATTATATCTTGAATTTCATTTTTGAGCAAGCATTTGTTATCTACTTTAAAGCACTGGTCTATATTTTGAACACGTCATTGAATATTGCTCATATACTTATATGCTTGTTTACATATTGGAAATCAAGTCATCTTTGATAAGTAATTCCTTCTAATCAATTCTCCGAGAAATCTCACATCTTTAACTTAGTTTTCCTTTAGGGACCACCCCCCTTAGCTAACCTAGGAGATAGCTTAAACGGAGAGAGTTGGGAATAGGTGACAGCCCCTTCTCTGAGTTCCTTGCCACCAACCACACCTGTGGGGTTGAAGGCTTTTTCCCACTAACTGTAGGTAGGTGTAGGCGGCAAGCGATAACACCACCAAGGCCTTGAAGGTACGAAACCATTTGAATGCTTCGTCCTTCTTCTTCAAGAAATATATCCAGGTCTTGCGAGATAATTCATTTATAAACATCATGTAATAAGAACATCCTCCCAAGGATGTCACGGGCAGTATACCAGATAAGTTAGAATGTATCAATTGCAAGACATCAAATGTCTTTGTGACGCTTGAGGGGAAAGGTCCCCTTGTATGCTTTCCTTCGGCACAACCCTGACATACACCTTCATGATCATTTTTGAATTCAGGCATCCGTGTCACCACCTTCCTTACTTCGGGAAGGGTTTTGTAATGAAGGTGTCATAGTTCGGTTTGACGAATTGTATCACATGTCATAGCCCCCAATGAACTTCCTCCAACCTGGTAGAGTGTATCAACTCTAAAACAAATAGTGAGAGCTTCCTTGAAGCTATTCTTCCAGATGTGTAGCTTTCCATCAACGAATGCCACATTGAAACCTTTGTTGTAATATTCCCAATTAGCAATGGCTAATTGGAAATATCGATTTTGGTCTATTTTGCCTTATGTAGCTAAATTATAAATAAAAGTGAGTAGAAGGGGACATAACTCACTCTAAAAATAAAGTGCACTCCCTAGTAGACACAACGTTGTAACTTAAGTGAGCCAAGGGGGCCAAGAGACCACGTAGAGAGGGGACCCACGTAGACCACATGGAGGGACTACGCAACTTGAGTTGAGCACGTGGCAAAGGGAGGCTACGTTGGAGGAGGTGGGCCTTAGGGTTTGAGGGAGGCCAACGCTATATAGAGAGGAGAGCCTCCTCATTTTGGTCATTCGATGTTTATGATATTGAGCTAGTCACATCGACTTCTTGAGCACGCTGGTTGTTTAGCTAGTCTGCAACACTGTTTAGTGCACTGAGTGTCTCCGTTCGAAGATCTCACCCTCAGCCCCAAGGGACTTCGAGTGCCTCTCAGGTGAGGTTGTTCCATCAGTATTTTGTAGGAAAATTGATGTTTGGCATTCGTGGAGGAGCAATGCATCCATAGACTGCGCAGTCTTGAGAGGGAGGACACAGTCCATTTCTGGGGAGCTTCGGATTGGGTTTCTTTTGGGGCTTTCGAGCTTGGAGATTGAGCAAGGGGCCAACCCTTACCTATTGGAGGATTTTGGCAGAGTTTGAGGTAGCATTTTGGTGGATTCCTTTCAGTGTCAGCGCAAAGCCTTGGAGGATAGCGTAGATCCTCAAGGGAGTGATTTTCGAGGGTTGGCTATTTCAGAAACGCTCTCTGGGCTTTTCTGTATTTGGTGAGCAGAGGAGGTTTCCAGAGTTTCATCTTTTTCCGAGTAGGGGAGCAGCCCCTAATACTCTTTTTGGTTCCAGCAGTAGCAGCAGCACAACAGTTCTCCGGCAGCTTGGACGCAGATCAGAGAGCAGCCATTTCTTTGTCATTCTGAGAGTTTTTCTTCACTTGCCTAGTGCAAGTCTAGGTGCCATCACTCTGATCACCTATTGTACTCATTTCTATTCTCAGTATAATAAAATGGCTTAGCATTCTTTCCGCATTTCTTGAGTATATGTTACATGTTCTATATATGCTATTGTATGCTTGCACTACTATTATTTTCCTCTTCGAGCATTCCAGTTACTAGACCACTTGGTTTGTTTTTCCCCACACTCTTAGATAGAGTCTGGAAAGGGCCAGGTAGCCTCCAGATCTCACCCTCTTTTCAGAGGTGAAATATCTGGTAAATGCCCTCCCAGTCCATCTCTGGTTGGAGTTTGCTTGTGTTTGAGGGATATCCCTGAAAAGGGATATTACAGTGGTATCAGAGCATAGATCTGGCTCAGCCTGTGGAGCTAGGTGTCTATGACACCGGGGGAGAAACCCTACATTTGCTACGGAGGTAGGAAGTACAGAGATATTGAGCGTAGGTTGGAGAACACCTACGGAGAGGGTGACTGTGTTCGGGTGGTGGACGCAGAATAGGAGGACCCTGTGATAGAAGCAGAAAAGGAGGGGCTTGTGGTAGACGCAGAGTAGGGAGAGCCAATGGCAGATGATAGCGATGCAAAACAGTTTGGGGAAGCACTCCTCAAATCAGTGCAGGATCTGGCAAGGCAGATCGAGGTGATTGGTCAGAGATTCACTACTGTGGAGGCTAGACAGCGTGAAACCCCAAGGGGTTTCCATGTTGGTGAGGGGTCAGGCACATCCCACCATTTGCAGGAGCGGGATGCCACTCCGCACCAGGCATCACATGCACCCACACGTTCCACTATGCCCACTTTTCTTGGTGCAGACACAGGGGTAGGAGCACAGCAGGAGCCGGAGCCTGGCCACATGGGTGATTACTTTGCTGAGTACCAGGTATATGGGAAAGAGTTCAGGGATGCCCTTTCATTTAGAGACTTTGTTCAGCTCCAGCGGGACAGCAGACCCCACGACCATCACAGAGGGCACTGCCATTATCATGATGGAGACACCCAACGTACAGCGAACCGATTCCATTTGCCTACGTTTGATGGTTCATCAAATAGTTCGGCAAAGTCTTGGGTGGAGAAGCTGGACATATATTTCCAGCTCAACCAAATGGCAGAGACAGAGGCCATCAAGGTGGCTACGCTGCATTTGGATGGAGAGGCCCAGGATTGGTGGTTCCATGGGATGGTGACACTCGGGCATTCAACAGTGACTACATATGCCGAGTTCACCCGGAGACTGATAGAGAGGTTTGACCGGAGGGATCTGGAAGAGCACTTTGTTGAGCTGATGAGGCTCAAACAGACCGGGAGCTCGGAGACATATATTGCAGATTTCTTAAGGCTTTCAGTGATAGTGCCCGATCTATTCGCGGCACGGATGATATACATGTTCATTGAGGGGTTAGCAGAGCCACTTTGAGGTTTGGTTAGATCCACCAGACCAGCCACACTCCAGGACGCAGTTGGCAGGACCCGAGATTTGCAGGATGCTTTACCCCGGACCAGGACACCTTACCCCCAGAGACAGGCTTTCCAGCCAAAGGGGAAGGATGTGAGGATTCCACCTCCTAAGGGGAATCCGAGTAGGGGACAGCTAGATGAGGATGCCAGGAGGGAGTTGAAGAAGAAGAGGCTGTGTTTTACCTGCTAGGAGCCGTGGGCGTCGGGACACAGATGTGCTGCTGGCCAAGCACAATTTATTGAGATCTTCTCCGAGAGCAGCGGGGAAGAGGATGAGTATGAGGATGGGGAGGTAGGAGACAGTCAGGCAGCGCAGCACCATTTGCCACCTCCACCTCCAGGAGTAGGAGGTGCAGCTTTTGCACCCACAGGGGGGACCCTTGCAGCATTGCGGGGAGTACCCAAATATTTGATGTTGCGTGTCCGAGGGACAGTACGTGGGCAACAAGTTTCAGTTTTGGTAGACAGTGGGGCAACCCACAACTTCATCAATGCGCAGATGGTTGAGCGGAGAGGCATACCGACAGAGAGCTTCGATGGATTTTCAGTGTTGGTCCCAGGAGATCAGACGATGCAGTGTGCCAGATATGTTCCAGAGCTGGCTATGACGATGGGTACCTACACAGTGACCGACCAATTTTTCGTGGTCAACATACCAGATACCAATGTGGTATTGGGTGTACAGTGGCTGATTACTCTAGGGAAGGTCACCACAGATTGGGAGGCCATGGAGATGGAGTGGGATGATAAGAAGACCGGGAAACATGATAAGATACGCGGGATGCACACTTACCCACCCCAGACTGTTTCAGCTCACCGGACAGAGGCAAACTTCCAAAAGGGAGAAATAGAGTGGGCAGTAGAGTTGCGAGCGTCAGAGACAGGGACTACCGGGCAAACAGTTCATCCTGATATACAGGCCATCCTTGACAGGTATGACACGGTGTTTGGGGAGATACCGCCAGGACAGCCACCAGATCGGGGGTTTGAGCACACTATTGAGCTAGAGTAGGGCATCCAGGCTGTTATTACCACACCCTATAGGCACCCCAAGGCCTATCAGGTGAAATTGAGCGGGCCATCCAGGAGTTGCTGGCTCTTGGACATATTCGGCGTAGCACTATCCTTTTGCTTCTTCGATGGTGTTAGTGAAGAAGAAGGTCGGCACATTGAGAATGTGCATTGATTACAGGGCCCTGAATAAAAAGACCATGAAGAACAGGTACCCTATACCGCAGATTGATGTGCTGATGGATGAGTTGAGAGGAGCACAGTTCTTCTCAAAGATCGAGTTGAGATCCGGGTACCACCAGATTCGCGTGAGGGAACAAGACATTCCCAAGACCGCTTTCAGGTGCCATTACGGCCACTTTGAGTTCTTGGTTATGCCTTTCAGGCTAACCAACGCACCAACCACTTTCCAGTCATGCATGAACCATATCTTCCGCAGTCATCTGAGGAAGTTTGTGTTGGTCTTTTTCGATGATATACTGATTTATAGCAGGACTTGGGAGGAGCATCTTCAGCACATAGAGGCAGTACTGCATATCTTGGAGGAGCAACAGTTTTATGCTAAGCTCTCCAAGTGTGAGTTTGGGTTGACGAAGATGTTGTATTTGGGACACATCATAGGAGTGGACGGAGTGAGGGTCCACGAGGAGAAGATCACGGCCATCAGGGATTGGCCAGAGCCGAGAAACGTGACGGAACGTCAAGGATTTGTTGGTATCTGCACATATTACAGGAAGTTCGTCAAGAGTTTCTTGTAGCTTGCTGCACCCCTTACAGATTTGATGAAGAAAGGGGCATTCAATTGGTCAGATACAGTGCAGCAGGCCTTTGACAGGCTCAAGGAGGTTATGAGCAGCTGCCCAGTGCTTGCGTTGCCAGATTTTACGCAGCCTTTTGTTTTGGAGTGTGATGCGTCGGGAGAGGGGATCGACGCAGTATTGATGCAGGGAGGCCACCCTATAGCCTATGAGAGCCGGAAGCTCCTTCCTCATGAGCGATTATATGCTATATACGACAAGGAGATGCTGGCCATTATGCATGCATTGGCCAAATTCCGGCAGTACTTGGTGGGTAACAGGTTCAGGGTGAGGACAGATAACAACAGCCTCAAGTTCTTTTTGGAGCAGAAACAGCTACAGGAAAGACAGCAGAAGTGGATCAGCAAGATCCAGGCTTATGACTTTGACATTGAGTATGTCAAGAGGAAGAACAACGTGGTAGCCGATGTACTTTCACATAGACCAGCCACGTTGTCTCTGATGAGTTTGGATACAGATTGGAGGGCTCGACTTTTGGTGGAGTACTCCAAGGACAGGTTTGCTTGTGAGGTTCTGGATGGTCAGCTGACAAATGATAGATACAGGGTGATAGATGAGATCATCTACTACAGAGATAGGATCCTCTTGACTGAGGGCTCCCAGCTCAAGAAGAAGATACTTCAGGCATCACATGATTCACCATTGTTCAGCCATCAGAGAGAGGTTCTCATGGAAGGGCCTCAAGGAGGATGTGCTCCAGCATATCAGGGAGTGCGAGGTTTGCCAGAGAAACAAGGGAGAGATGAGCCATCCCGCAGGGTTGTTGCAACCTCTTCCCATTCCGGAAGGGAAATGGGAGAGCATTTCGATGGACTTCATCACAGGGTTGCCCATGGTGCAGCGCAAGGACTATATATATGTCGTCGTTGATCGACTGACGAAGTACGCACATTTTTTCGCCATATCTACGCACTATTCAGCAGCACAAGTGGCAGAGCTGTTCTTCAGAGAGATCTTCAGGTTACATGGTCTTTCGAAGACCTTCATCAGTGACAGGGACAGCCGCTTTATGGGCGGATTCTGGCAGGAGCTTTTCCGGCTGGTGGGGACAGAGTTGACACCGAGCACCAGCTACCACCCACAAACAGACGGGCAGACGGAGATAGTTAACAAGTGGCTGGAGGGCTACTTGCGTAACTATGTTAGTGTAATATCCCCGTTCAGGGATATCTCTAAAATGCAAGCAAACTCCAACCAGAGATGGACTGGGGGGGCATTTACCAGATATTTCACCTCTGAAAAGAGGGTGAGATTTGGAGGCTATCTGGCCCTTTCCAGACTCTGTCTAAGAGTATGGGGAAAAACACACCAAGTGGTATAGTAACTGGAATGCTTGAGGAGAAAAATAACAGTAGTGCAAGAATACAATAGCATATATATAGAACATGTAACAGATACTCAAGAAATGCAGAGAGAAAGATGAGCCATTTTATTATGCTGAGAAATATAAGTGAGTACAATAGGTGATCTGGGTGCTGGCACCTAGACTTGCACAAGGCAAGTGAAGAAATACTCTTAGAATGCTGATGGAATCGCTGCTATCTGATCTACGTCCTAGCTGCTGGAAAACTGTCGTGTAGCTGCTACTGCTGGAACAAGATGAGTATCTGGGGCTACTCCCCTACTCAGAATAAGTTGAAACTCTGGAATCAGCCTCTACTCACCAAGCCCAGAAAAGCCCAGAAAGCATTTCTGAAATGACCGACCCTCGAAAATCACCCCCTTGAGGATCTACGCTATCCTCCAAGGCTTTGTGTTGAGGCTGAATGGAAACCACCAAAATACGGCCACAAACTCAACCAAAATCCTCCAACAGGCAAGGGCTGGCCCCTTGCTCAACCTCCAAGCTCAAAACCTCCCAAAGAAACCCACTCCGGAGCTCCCAAAAAATGGACTACATCCTCCCTCTCAGGACTGCGCAGTCTATGAATGCACTGCTCCTCTACGAAAGTCAAACACTAATCCTCCTGCAAAATACTGACGAAACAACCTCACCCGAGCAGGCACTCGAAGTCCCCCAGGTCTGAGGGTGAGATCTCCAAACGGAGACACTCGATGCACTAAACAGTACTGCGAACTAGCTAAACAACCAGCGTGCTCAAGAAGTCAAAATGACCAACTCAATATCATAAACATCGAATGACCAAAATGAGGAGGCTCTCCTCTCTATATAGCGTTGGCCTCTCTCAAACCTTAAGGCCCACCTCCTCCAACGTAGCCTCCCTTTGCCACGTGCTCAACTTGGCCTGCACAGTCCCTCCATGTGGTCTATGTGGGTCCCCTCTCTACGTGGTCTCTTGGCCCCCTTGGCTCACTTAAGTTACAACGTTGTGTCTACTAGGGAGTGCACTTTATTTTTAGAGTGAGTTATGTCCCCCTCTACTCACTTTTATTTTTAATCTAACTACATAAGGCAAAATTGACCAAAATCGAATATTCCAATTAGCCATTGGAAATTGGGAATATTACAGTCTCCCCCGGCAAAATGTTGCTTGACTCCAGGCAACTATAGTTGTTACACAGCAATTTGTCACCGTCCCTGCAATCCCCTGTCCCGCACATTGGAGGGCTTATTCCGTGACCTGTGACTACATGACCTGAAACCACTTTCATGGCATCCCCCTAAACAAGGACATTCATTCCCCTGAAGACAATTCCTTGTGAAAAACCCTAAAAATAGCCTTTTTGGCCTTGGCGCGACTAGTCAGTGTTATTCCCGTGCCAATGGGGGAAATCCTCTAAAGAGGGTGCACCAGCTGGCGCACTGTCTCAGTGTTGAACCCACGCCAAGCTTATTAAGGAGTGTTTTTTAAAAATAAATGGCGGAAGATTGACTCCAACCAATTCCTGAACTGGTCTCTAAATTGAGTTGGGAGGTTTGGCTCCGGATTTCCAAGTAGAGGAAGTGGTTTTCCACCTCTCATGGAAGCTTCCTTGAGGATAGGGCCAATCCCATGATTGTAGGGATCCCAACTCCCCTTCCACCATCTATGTAAGCTTGCCATTTTCCTTTGCAAGCTAGTCTCCAAGAGCCTTCATAGCCTAAAGAATGTTGCAAGAGCCTTGATAGTCCTCATAGAGCCAAATCAGTAGCAAGGAGATTATTGTCAAGACAACTGAAGAGAGAGGCTTGTCCCATTCCCGACGAGCTTTACCGAGACGTATTCCGCTGTCGACCCGCCGAAGGAAGATTCAACGTCAGAGCCAGGTTGTATCTTTCTTTGTATTAATTAATGATAAGCGACTTTGGTTATGGTTACACTCGTATTGTTCATTGTGATCATGAGTTGTGTCTTCTCTGACTGATACATAATTGCACATATTGGGTTTACGCTTGTGTGTTCGTTATGTTTCTTGTGTGTGCAGGTGTTCGATCGCGACAAGTGGGAGAATTGTGATCTGTTGGAGCAAGGAAACGGGAGCGCTATCTTCTCTACGAACAACAGCGTTGGACTTAAGGTAGGCCTTCTTCGCAATTTGGTCTATTGCAGTTAGGAACTTGCGCCTTAGCATGATACGATTGTTGCTAGACCCGATCTGGGCTAGTAGGGATCACCTCTGTCCGCAGAGGGGATTTACCTCTACAACAAATTGGCGACTCCGCTGGGGAGACGTTGATTTGGAGTGTTGTCTTGTCTTTTCGGTCGATTCTTGACTTTTCTTGCTTGATCAACTCTTTTGGCTGGCTCTTTTCGTGTGTTTGGCTTTTGATTAGCTTCACCATCACTAGTCTGTTTCTTGGATTGCTCTTTTTTATTTTTTCTTAGTAAACTCGACTGGCGCGCTTATTACCTGACAGTCGTGCCAATTGGCGCATGTTGCCAGTGTATTACCCGTGCCAATCTTGTCCTGGCACTAGATTCAGCCTGACAGTCGCGCCCATTCTGTAAGGTGCTAGGGTTTGCTCTGTTTTGAGCTTTCTGGGCTTGATCTGTGATTTTGGTTTCATTTTTACGACTGCCTGAGTGTTCTGGAGCCTTGTTTGACTGACTGTGGCCTTCATCCTTTGGTTGTTTGCCCTCTTCTATCGATTTCGCATTCTAGCCTTAGGGCATCTAGGTGCTATAGTGTGTCGAGCCTCCCATAGGAGTTTTTGGTTTCTATCTGTTCAGTCAACTTTGTGATTGCTTCTCTGCATTCGTTTGGCGGTTGTCTATCGTTTTGTTGCGTTGTTTGAGTGATTGGTTTCTTCCTCATTCGAATTCCGCCTTCTCTCGTTTTGGGCCTAGGTTACATGGTTCATTTGAGTCTTTGGGATTCTCTTGGTTTTGAGGGATTGTTTTGTCAATTTGAGCTTTGATTGTCTGCTTGCATTGAGTGAAATTCAATTGTTTTTACTCCTTTGCTATCGCTTCTCAAATTGCTTATTTCATTAGTTTTCATTTTGTTTAGTGCACTTTGCTCTTAAACATTGAAAATAAAAAAATCTCTTTTGCTCTTGATTAGTTAATGCAAATTGAATCTTTTCTGTATTATTAGTGATTAGTAACTGTGAAAGAAAAGCTTTTAGTTTCCATTAGCTGCATTAGAGACGTCACTGGTTGTTGTCTGGTCATTTTGTTATTGTGTGAAAAGCTCTTAACTCTCTCGTAATTAGCTTTCATCGAATGAAATGACATACTGTAGGCATGTAGTGTGCATTTAGGAGATTTTGAGACATTACACTCGCTAGGGCCTGAAAATTGAAACATAATTGAAGATTAACATTAAAATTTATTCAATTTACACTAAGGCAGCATTGAAACATTAACGAAATATTTAGAGGTCTAGGCTAGAGACGTGTTCCGGCGTCGTTAAACCTAGTAGTTGTCGTTCGCCTCTTGGCTTAAGACAGCACTAGCACGGACTTGTGCTCTCCATACCGTCGAGTATATAAAGGGAGACCCCACTACGTTTCTATCCTTTATCCATAGGAAGCCAAATCTGCCGCCCTATACCCGTGATACACCGGACACAGCATTCGGGGAGATTGCCTGCACGTACGTTAAGTCCTTGGTTGATTTCTCCTTCATTTTGAAACCAAGGTGTATATTGCAGTTCACGGTTATTTGGTACACCCTTTGCCTAGCATTCCTAAGCAGTCATTTTGATCTTATCTGACTCCTTAAATTTGAAAAGATCACCAAGCGCTTGTCCTTTCATGCTTGCTTCAAAACTGAAAGAGATAGAGTCACCTTTCATTCGTTTCTTGACTCTTAAAACATGAAACGGTGAAGTTTCTAAGTTTCAATGTGGTAAAATAAATCACCTGCGATCACACGCCCTGTTAGAATTTGCTTGTTGCTCGTTGATTGTGTGCCTTGGTTTTTAGCCCGTGTGCGGTTTTGAGTTGTTGATAGCAACTTTTTCAGAGTTCACCAACCAAGGAATCCCCTCCGATGGTAATCCTGCTCATTTTCCTCGTTTTGGAAATGTTGGTGCTCCTTATATGGCAACGTTGTCTCTTCCTGGGTTAACTGTTGGGTTGCCTGTTTGGTTGTTTTCAACCTCTGTGGTCCCGAATGTCCCGCCTACTGTTCAATCAATTCCTCTGCCTGAACAACGTCATGTTGATTACAAGGTGGACCTCTCCCCTTCTTCGCCTGTTTCTGCGTCCTCCTCTTCTACTTTGCCTGGTGAAAGTCTGGATTCGAGTAACCAGGTGGCTAAGAAGAAGAAGAAGAAGACAAAGAAGAAGAAGTTTGATAAGAGAGAGGCTAAAGCTGCAGCTAGTGCTTCTGAAACACCTCCTCTCGATAAACCTCCCAACCCTCCGCGGAAAGTCAAGTTCCCTTGCATGTTGTGCACGAGAGACCATCTTCTTCGAGATTGCCCTGGCATTCCCAAGGTACGCGAAGTATGGTCCAACGGTCGTCCACCATTGCCTTTGACTTTCGGGAGTCAGGTTGGGGGCACATCTTCAACTGGTGCTGGTAAGGCTCCTATGAAGCAGGGTAAGCTCACCAATCCCTATAAGTTGTGTGAAGGGCACCATGCCATTCACCTTTTTCCGTATATGGATGAAGCCAAACGAGTTTTGGACAACTTAACCCATTCTACACCATGCCTTCCAGCTGGTTATAATCGGCTTTCTTTAAGTCCTCCACCAGTTGATCCTACATTGGTCAAGAATCATCCTTGGTCAATCCCGCTCCCTCGGAAATTCAAATTCAAGAATCCATTCCCGACCAACCTTTGGTCGTGGGATCGGTTGAACTGGCCTCGTCTACGGTGCACCAGGTCTTTTCCGTAGAGAGTGGATCTCACACCCCCCATGTCCTTCTGGTTTCTTCAGATTCTTCAGACTTGGAGAAAGATTCTCCTGTCCCCGTACCTCAAGAAGATGCTCCTTCACCTCCCGTGATGGAGGTCTCGGAGGATACTCCTCCCGCCTTTGAGATGGAGGTCGTGGAGGATGCTCCTTCTTCTTCCGTAACACCACGGGAAGACCTTCTCGGTTCGATGGTAGCCCCTCCGAGTAGTTTAGTCGCTTCCTTTGATTGGAATCGAATTGCAGGATACTACCTTCCGTCTTATGTGCCTTTCGAGATAACAGTACAGGCCTTTGGTCTGGTTGTACCCAGCACCATTATAGACGAAGGCGCATCTGTTAGTGTTTTATCCTCGACTACCTGGCAAGCTTTCGATTCGCCGCCGCTTGCGCCTGTTACGTGGAATCTGTTGACATTCAACAGAAGAACTAGTTAACCGTTGGGGATCCTTCCAAGGTTACTTGTTACTTTGGAAGGTAAAACCGTCCATATGGATGTGATGGTTGTTCCAGGCCCCTTGGATTTCAATCTGCTCTTGGGGCGCGATTACACCTATGCCATGGGAGCGCTTGTCTCCTCCCTTTTTTGTGTGGTCTGTTTTCCACATGAAGGACGGATCGTGACCATTGATCAGCTTTCGCTCTTTGGTCCTGATGTGGCAGTTGGCCCGCCATCATCCCTTCCTGCTTTTTATCCACCCGTTGTATCTGCCCCACCGCAGGTCAACTATGTGGCTACCTACCTCGTGCCTGTGCTCAGTGATGATGTCGTCGTGCATCAGGTGCTGGGGGCATTGGGTCTTGACTTCCAGGATGTTTTCCTTCCATCGGAAGTGGAGCTCTTGGAAGCAATGCCTTCTTATTCATTATGATGTGGTCGTCGGAGCATGGTTCTTTTCCTGTGTCAAGCTCCTTAAAAAATGAAACAAGGTTCGTCGGAGCATAGTTCTTTTCCTGTGTCAAGCTCCTTAAAAAATGAAGCAAGGACTCTGGAGCATAGTTCTTTTCCTGTGTCAAGCTCCTTAAAAAATGAAACAGGCTCTTCGGAGCAGAGTTCGTTGTCTTGTGTCAAGCTCCTTAAAAAATGAAACAAGGTCGTCGAAGCAGAGTTCCTTATCTTGTGTCAAGCTCCTTAAAAAATGAAACAAGGTTGTCGGAGCATGGTTCTTTTCCTGTGTCAAGCTCCTTAAAAAATGAAACCGGGTCTAGTCGGAGCAGAGTTCCTTGTCTTATGTCACGCTCCTTAAAAAATGAAACAAGGTTGTCGGAGCAAAGTTCCTTGTCTAGTGTCAAGCTCCTTAAACCATGAAACAAGGTGTTCTGAGGATAGTTCTTTTAATGTGTCAACCTCGTTAAAATAATGAAACACGTTCTTGTTCAATTCGAGTCTTTGATCAGATCTCGTAAAATCCCAGTCGAGTATTTCTTAGATCTCGTAACTTGAACCTTCACTCCCTCCATCTGTTTACTCAGGTGCATGGACTGAAGCTTGGGGGGCATGTACCTCAAATTGAGTCACCATGCTGGGGGCATGCTTACTTTTTTTCAAGCATAGTTTGTTTCCGTTTCAAGCTTGTATAAAAATGAAACCGGTTTCAAGCATAGTTTATCTTTGTTTCAAGCTTGTGTAAAAATGAAACCAACTTCAAGCAAGGTTTTATGATTTCAAGCTTGTGTAAAAATGAAACCATTCCCATTTTACCTCTTGTGATTGCCATTTTATCAGCCCGTTCTTGCCAGATGAGCCTTGGTTTTTTTCATTCCATCGTCCCTATCTGCTTGGCCGATCATATGCCTTCACTTGGTTGTTTTACCCGTTCCTGAAGAACCACTGCGATGAGTTGTCTTGTTAGCTAGCCTCTTAACCTTTAATTGTTCTGAGCAGTTCCACCATTACCGGAACCAGTAGCTACCCTTTATACCACTCGTTCCTCTAGGAGGAATCATCTTTCAGCTCTTTTCTGACTCTCTAAACATGAAAATATTGTCGAGTCCCTTGTCGTTTCGATCTCGTTAAAGTGGCTGCGAAATGACATCTACCCAATATACGTTTACCCCTTTTTCAGGCTGGGACAGATTATTTACGAAAAAGGAATACCCTAGCCTATCGCGACTAGGCGGTTTTCTCAGACATAGTTTTCTACCTTTTTGGATTTGAGGAACTATTTACGAAATGGGACCATTGGAGTTTACTTTTCTGCCGTCTTTTCAAACTCTCTAAACATGAAAAGACGCTGAGTTCTTCCTTTGTCAGACTCGTTAAACCCTGATGACATTGGATTCAGTCGTAATGACGGTATTCAAGTTTCTCCTTCCTAGGGCTCGTTAAATGTACTAGGATGGATTCGTCCGAAGGAAGGATTTATATTACAAGCATATGCTATCCCCTTCAAGCTTGTCTTCAAAAATAATTGGGGTACTCACCAGAAATGGTGGGGAAAATGGAACCAGTATCATCGTCATGTCGGCAGTATGTCGCTCTTGAACATGGCACTTGTCTACATTCGTGTCGGGTTGGGGACATCTCACCTCATTATCTGTTTGCCTCCGTGGGTTTGGGTAATCCCTTTTGACCTCTCATCTGCTCTTTGCCTCGTCATCATGACCCCTGATCTTTTGATGTCAAATACTGCCAAATCCACTGTCGTGTCGCCGATATGTTCAAGAGAAGTTGACCTCTGCAAGTTTCAACCTTCCTCTGATTCTCATTTGATCCTAATTCACAAAGACATTATGTTCCTCTGTCTCGCGTCGATGATGTGGGAAACACCATGGCCCACCTTCGATCAAGGTCACTTCCTGTCGACTTCAGCTCATTATCCGAGAAGCTGATCTAGAGACTCCCTTCTGGTACCTTGGAGCCTGCATGCCTCAATGGCAGGTTCTTCGCGTTCGACGTGAGGTTTTCATCATTGGCCTCTGATCGAGTGATTCTACGGGTGTTCGATGCCAGCTCATTGATTCAAATGCCGTAGATTGTACCTATAGTACCTTGAGGGCCATTGTCATTATTGGTGGTTCCTCTCGCGTCTGTTAACAGCTTTCATCATTGGCTGGTAATCAGGCGATGTTCTTGCATGTTCGACTTCAGCTCACTTATTCGCATGCTTGAACTTGTACTTTGTTCAGGTCGAGATGGAGCACAAGACCCTGGATTTTGTCTGTTAGAATCCAGGCTGCGATCTTGTGGATTATTATGATTGATTGCATGACTCATTCATTGGATGGCTGCAACCATACCTGAGTCTATTTATCGATCCTCACTGGATGGCTGTGTCCATACCTTGGATCTGGATTATTGTATACTCTGTTATGGATGGCTGCGCCCATACCACATATATCATGTATTTGAGATATCAGTTGTACTTCTCTACACAGGTTTTCCGACGGCAGTGTTTTCAGTTGGACACGTTCTCGTAAAGCATTTCACCCCTCTCTTTTTCGGGCCTCATGATTTAGGGGGCATCTGTTACACAGCAATTTGTCACCGTCCCTGCAATCCCCCGTCCCGCACATTGGAGGGCTTATTCCATGACCTGTGAGCAGTGACATGACCTGAAACCACTTTCATGGCATCCCCCTGAACAAGGACATTCATTCCCCTGAAGACAATTTTTTGTGAAAAACCCTAAAAATACCCTTTTTGGCTTGGCGAGACTAGTCAGTGTTATACCCACGCCAATGGGGGAAATCCTCTAAAGAGGGCGCGCCAGCTGGCGCACTGTCTCAGTGTTGTACCCGCGCTAGGCTTATTAAGGAGTGTTTTTTAAAAATAAATGGCGGAAGATTGACTCCAACCAATTCTTGAACTGGTCTCTAAATTAAGTTGGGAGGTTTGGCTCCGGATCTCCATGTAGAGGAAGTGGTTTTCCACCTCTCATGGAAGCTTCCTTGAGGATAGGGCCAATCCCATGATTGTAGGGATCCCAACTCCCCTTCCACCATCGATATAAGCTTGCCATTTTCCTTTGCAAGCTAGTCTCCAAGAGCCTTCATAGCCTAAGGAATGTTGTAAGAGCCTTGATAGTCCTCATAGAGCCAAATCAGTAGCAAGGAGATTATTGTCAAGACAACCGAAGAGAGAGGCTTGTCCCATTCCCGACGAGCTTTACCGAGACGTATTCCGCTGTCGACCCACCGAAGGAAGATTCAGCGTCAGAGCTAGGTTGTATCTTTCTTTGTATTAATTAATGATAAGCGACTTTGGTTATGGTTCCACTCATATTGTTCATTGTGATCATGAGTTGTGTCTTCTCTGATTGATACATAATTGCACATATTGGGTTTACGCTTGTGTGTTCGTTATGTTTCTTGTGTGTGTAGGTGTTCGATCGCGACAAGTGGGAGAATTGTGATCTACTGGAGCAAGGAAACGGGAGCGCTATCTTCTCTACGAACAACAGCGTTGGACTTAAGGTAGGCCTTCTTCGCAATTTGGTCTATTGCAGTTAGGAACTTGCGCCTTAGCGTGATACGATTGTTGCTAGACCCGATCTAGGCTAGTAGGGATCGCCTCTGTCTGCAGAGGGGATTTACCTCTACAACAATAGTGATGGATGCTGCAAGATCTTCTCACTCTCCCAAGTGGCATCCTCATCCGACAAATTCTTCCATCTCACCAAGAACTCCTGGATTGTCCTGTTCCGCAACTGCCTCTCCCTGGTATCAATAATGGCCTCAGGCTGTAACACCAAATCCCCCTCATCATCTGTAGGCAGTAGCTCCTTTGTCACTGTCACCTACTGCGCCAATGCCTTCTTCCGGCATGATACATGGAAAATGTTATGAATCTTGCTGCCTTGGGACAGCTCCAACTCATAAGCAACCTGTCCAACCCTGCGTATCACCCTGTATGGCGCATAAAAACGGGCTTGAGCTTCTCAGCTCCCTTCTGCTTCAGTGACGACTGTCGGTATGGCTGCAAACGTAGGTAGACCAAGTCTCCTACCTCAAATTGTCTCTCCATCCGACCCCTATCGGCATAAACAGCTTCTGCTGGTTCTGCGTTGTAGCCATGTTATCCTTGAGATCTCGGAGGATGTCCTGACTCTCTTGGATCCAATCTTTGGCTCTCGGAGCCTTGCTAGCACCAAACATCACATCAGCAAAAGATAAAGAATGGTATACATATAGAGCATAGAACGAAGACATACCGGTGGACATGTGATGCGTGTTGTTGTAGCAGTACTCCCCTAGATGCAGCCACTTCAGCCACACTCTCTGTTGCCCACTAACATAGTTAAGCAAGTATCCCTCCAGCCACTTGTTAACTATCTTTGTCTGCCCGTCTGTCTGTGGGTGGTAGCTGGTGCTCGGTGTCAACCCTGTCCCCACCAGCCGGAAAAGCTCCTGCCAGAATCCGCCCATAAAGCGGTTGTCCCTATCACTGATGATGGTCTTGGGAAGACCATGAATCCTGAAGATCTCTCTGAAGAACAGCTCCGCCACCTGTGCTGCTGAATAGTGTGCGGATATGGCGAAAAAGTGTGCGTACTTCGTCAGCCGATCAACGACGACGTATATACAGTCCTTGCCCTGCACCATGGGCAACCCTGTGATGAAATCCATCGAAATGCTCTCCCATTTCCCGTCCGGAATGGGAAGAGGCTACAACAACCCTGCGGGATGGTTCATCTCTCCCTTGTTTCTCTGGCAAACCTCGCACTCCCTAATATGCTGGAGCACGTCCTCCTTGAGGCCCTTCCATGAGAACCTCTCTCTGATGGCCCAGTAGGTTTTGGTAAACCCCTGATGGCCGGACAATGGTGAGTCATGGGACGCCTGAAGTATCTTCTTCTTGAGCTGGGAGCCCTAAGTCAAGAAGATCCTATCTCTGTAGTAGATGATCTCATCTATCACCCTGTATCTGTCATCTGTCACCTGACCATCCAGAACCTCACAGGCAAATCTGTCCTTGGAGTACTCCACCAAGAGTCGAGCCCTCCAATCTGTATCCAAACTCATCAGAAACAACGTGGCTGGTCCACGTGAAAGTGCATCGGCTACCACGTTGTTCTTCCCCTTGACATACTCAATGTCATATTCATAAGCCTGGATCTTGCTGATCCACTTCTGCTGCCTCTCCTGTAGCTGTTTCTGCTCCAAAAAGAACCTGATGCTGTTGTGATCAGTCCTCACCCTAAACCTGTTACCCACCAGGTACTACCGAAATTTGGCCAATGCATGCATAATGGCCAGCATCTCCTTGTCGTATATAGGATACAACCGCTCATGAGGAAGGAGTTTTTGGCTCTCATAGGCTATAAGGTGGCCTCCCTGCATCAAAACTGCGCCGATCCCCTCTCCCGATGCATCACACTCCAAAACAAAAGGCTGCGTAAAATATGGCAACGCAAGCACTAGGCAACTGTAAGGGGTGTAGCAAGCTGAGAGAAACTCTTGATGAACTTCCTATAATATGTGCAGATACCAACAAATTCTCGAAGCTCTGGCCAATCTCTGATGGCCCTGATCTTCTCCTCGTGGACCCTCACTCCGTCCACTCCTATGATGTGTCCCAAATACAACATCTCCGTCAACCCAAACTCACACTTGGAGAGCTTAGCATAAAACTGTTGCTCCTCCAAGATATGCAGTATTGCCTCTATATGCTGGAGATGCTCCTTCCAAAACCTGCTGTAAATCAGTATATCATCAAAAAAGACCAACACAAACTTCCTCAGATGGCTGCGGAAGATATGGTTCATGCATGACTGGAAAGTAGCTGGGGCATTGGTTAGCCCAAAAGGCATAACCAAAAACTCAAAGTGGCCGTAATGGCACCTGAAAGCGGTCTTGGGAATGCCCTGTTCCCTCACGCCAATCTAGTGGTACTCGGATCTCAAATCGATCTTTGAAAAGAACTGTGCTCCTCTCAACTCATCCATCAACTCATCAATCCGCGATATGGGGTACCTGTTCTTCATGGTCTTCTTATTCAGGGCCCTGTAATCAATGCACATTCTCAATGTGTCGTCCATCTTCGTCACCAACACCACCGAAGAAGCAAAAGGACTGGTGCTAGGCCGAACATGTCCAAGAGCCAGCAACTCCTGGATGGCCCGCTCAATCTCATCCCGATAGGCCTTGGGGTGCCTATAGGGGGTGGTAATAACGGCCTTGATGCCCTGCTCTAGCTCAATAGTGTGCTCAAACCCCCAATCTGGTGGTTGCCCTGGCGGTATCTCTCCAAATACCGTGTCATACCTATCAAGGATGGCCTATATATCTAGATGAACTGTCTGCCCAGTAGTCCCTGCCTCTGATGCCCGCAACTCAACTGTCCACTCTATGTCTCCCTTCCGGAGGTCAACCTCCATCCGGTGAGCTAAAACAGTGTGTGGTGGGTAAGTGTGCATCCCACGTATCTTCTCATGCTTCTCGGTCTCCTTATCATCCCACTCCATCTCTAGGGCCTCCCAATCTGTGGTGATCTTCCCCAAAGTAATCAGCCACTATACACCCAATACCACATTGGTATCTGGTATGTTGACCACAAAAAAGTGGTCGGTCACTGTGTAGGTACCCATCGTCAAAGCCAGCTCTGGAACATACCTGGCACACTGCATCGTCTAATCTCTTGGGACCAACACTGAAAACCCATCGAAGCTCTTTGTCGGTATGCCTCTCCACTCAACCATCTGTGCATCGATGAAGTTTGCAGGCGAAATCCTCACATCCTTCCCCTTTGGCTGGAAAGCCTGTCTCTGGGGGTAAGGTGTCCTGGTCCTGGGTAAGGCATCCTACAAATCCCGGGTCCTGCCAATGGCATCATGGAGTGTGTTCGGTCTAGTGGATCTGATTAGACCCCGAAGTGGCTATGCTAACCCCTCAACAAACATGTAGATCATCCGTGTTGCAAATAGATCTAGCACCATCACTGAAATCCTCAGGAAATTTGCAATATACGTCTTCGGGCTCCCAGTCTGTTTGAGCCCCGTCAGCTCAACAAAATGCTCCTCCGGATCCCT
The DNA here is from genome assembly GCA_034641835.2 of Pinus albicaulis. Taxonomy (NCBI): domain Eukaryota; kingdom Viridiplantae; phylum Streptophyta; class Pinopsida; order Pinales; family Pinaceae; genus Pinus; species Pinus albicaulis. The sequence goes on from CM076577.1 coordinate 8,871,308, forward strand.
CCGGTCAAACCTCTCTATCAATCTCCGAGTGAACTCGGCATAGGTAGTCACTGTGGAATGCCCGAGTGTAACCATCCCATGGAACCACCAGTCCTGAGCCTCGCCATCCAAATGCAGGGTGGCCACCTTGATGGCCTCCGTCTCTACCATCTGGTTGAGCTGGAAATATATGTCCAGCTTCTCCACCCAAGACTTTGCCGAACTGTTTGATGAACCATCAAACGTAGGCAAATGGAATCGGCTCGCTGTATGCTGGGTGTCTCCATCATGATAATGGCAGTGCCCTCTGTGATGGTCGTCGGGTCTGCTGTCCTGCTAGAGCTGAACAAAGTCTCTGAATGAAAGGGCATCCCTGAACTCCTGTCCATGTGCCTGGTACTCCGCAAAATAGTCACCCATGTGGCCAGACTCTGGCTCCTGCCCCAGTGTCTGCAGCCAGAAAAGTGGGCATAGTGGAACGAGTGGGGGCATGTGATGCCTGGTGCAGAGTGGCAACCCGCTCCTGCAAATAGTGGGATGTGCCCGACCCCTCACCAACCTGGAAACCCCTCGGGGTTTCACGCTGTCTAGCCTCCACAACAGTGAATCTCTGACCCATCACCTCGATCTGCCTCGCCAGATACTGCACTGATCTGAGGAGTGCTTCCCCTAACTGTTTTGCATCGCTATCATCTGCCATCGGTACTTCCTGCTCTGAATCTACCACAGGCCCCTCCTATTCTGCGTACACCACTCGAACGCAGTCCCCCTCTCCGTAGGTGTTCTCCAACCTATGCTCAATATCTCTGTACTTCCTACCTCTGTAACAGATGTAGCGTTTCTCCCCCTGTGTCATAGACAACTAGCTCCACAGGCTGAGCGAGATGTATGCTTTGATTCCACTGTAACATCCCCATTCAGGGATATCTCTAAAACATAAGAAAACTCCAACCAGAGATGGACTGGGAGGGCATTTACCAGATATTTCACCTCTAAAAAGAGGGTGAGATCTGGAGGCTATCTGGCCCCTTCCAGACTCTGTCTAAGAGTATGGGGAAAAACACACCAAGTGGTATAGTAACTGGAATGCTTGAGGAGAAAAATAACAATAGTGCAAGCATACAATATCATATATATAGAACATGTAACATATGCTCAATAAATGCGAAGAGAAAGCTAAGCCATTTTATTATGCTGAGAAATATAAGTGAGTAAAATAGGTGATCTGAGTGATGGCAGCTAGACTTGCACAAGGCAAGTGAAGAAATACTCTCAGAATGCTGATGGAATGGCTGCTATCTGATCTGCGTCCTAGTTACTGGAAAACTGCCGTGTAGCTGTTACTGCTAGAACAAGATGAGTATCTGGGACTGCTCCCCTACTCGGAATAAGTTGAAACTTTGGAATCAGCCTCTACTCACCAAACCCAGAAAAGCCCAAAAAGCATTTTTGAAATGACCGACCCCCGAAAATCACCCCCTTGAGGATCTACGCTATCCTCCAAGGCTCTGCGCTGAGGCTGAATGGAAACCACCAAAATACGGCCATAAACTCAACCAAAATCCTCCAACAGGCAAGTGCTGGCCCCTTGCTCAACCTCCAAGCTCAAAAGCTCCCAAAGAAACCCGCTCCGGAGCTCCCAAGAAATGGACTGCATCCTCCCTCTCAGGATTGCGCAGTCTATGAATGCACTACTCCTCTACGAAAGCCAAACATCAATCCTCCTGCAAAATACTGATCGAACAACCTCACCCGAGTATGCACTCGAAGTCCCCCGGGGCCGAGGGTGAGATCTCCGAACGGAGACACTCGATGCACTAAACAGTGCTGCAGACTAGCTAAACAACCAGTGTGCTCAAGAAGTGGAAATGACTAGCTCAATATCATAAACATCGAATGACCAAAATGAGGAGGCTCTCCTCTCTATATAGCGTTGGCCTCTCTCAAACCCTAAGGCCCACCTCCTCCAATGCAGCCTCCCTTTACCACGTGCTCAACTTGGCCTGCGCAATCCCTCCATGTGGTCTACGTGGGCCCCCTCTCTACGTGGTCTCTTGGCCCCCGTGGCTCACTTAAGTTACAACGTTGTGTCTACTAGGGAGTGCACTTTATTTTTAGAGTGAGTTATATCCCCCTCTACTCACTTTTATTTATAATCTAACTACATAAGGCAAAATTGACCAAAATCGAATATTCCAATTAGCCATTGCTAATTGGGAATATTACAGTTAGTGGGCAGCAGAGAGCGTGGCTGAAGTGGCTGCATCTAGGGGAGTACTGCTACAACAACACACATCACATGTCCATCGGTATGTCTCCATTCTATGCTTTGTATGGATATTATTCTTTATCTTTTGCTGATGTGATGTTTGGTGCTAGCAAGGCTCCGAGAGCCAAAGATTGGATCCAAGAGAGTCAGGACATTCTCCGAGCTCTCAAGGATAACATGGCTACAACGCAAAACCAGCAGAAGTTGTATGCCGACAGGGGTCGGATGGAGAGATAGTTTGAGGTAGGAGACTTGGTCTACCTACGTTTGCAGCCATACCGACAGTCTTCACTGAAGCAGAAGGGAGCTGAGAAGCTCAAACCCCGTTTCTATGGGCCATATAGGGTGATACGCAGGGTTGGACAGGTTGCTTATGAGTTGGAGCTGCCCCAAGCCAACAAGATTCATAACATTTTCCATGTATCATGCCTGAAGAAGACATTGGGGCAGCAGGCGACAGTGACAAAGGAGATACCACCTACAGATGATGAGGGGCATTTGGTGTTACAACCCGAGGCCATTATTGATACCAGAGAGAGGCAGTTGCAGAACAGGACAATCCGGGAGTTCTTGGCGAGGTGGAAGAATTTGCCGAATGAGGATGCCACTTGGGAGAGTGAGAAGATCTTGCAGCATCCATCACTACAGTTGCTTGGGGTCAAGAAACATTTTGCCGGGGGAGACTGTAATATTCCCAATTAGCAATGGCTAATTGGAAATATCGATTTTGGTCTATTTTGCCTTATGTAGCTAAATTATAAATAAAAGTGAGTAGAGGGGGACATAACTCACTCTAAAAATAAAGTGCACTCCCTAGTAGACACAACGTTGTAACTTAAGTGAGCCAAGGGGGCCAAGAGACCACGTAGAGAGGGGACCCACGTAGACCACATGGAGGGACTGCGCAGGTTGAGTTGAGCATGTGGCAAAGGGAGGCTACGTTGGAGGAGGTGGGCCTTAGGGTTTGAGAGAGGCCAACGCTATATAGAGAGGAGAGCCTCCTCATTTTGGTCATTCGATGTTTATAGTATTGAGCTGGTCACTTCGACTTCTTGAGCACGCTGGTTGTTTAGCTAGTCTGCAGCAGTGTTTAGTGCACCGAGTGTCTCCGTTCAGAGATCTCACCCTCAGTCCCGGGGGACTTCGAGTGCTTGCTCGGGTGAGGTTGTTCCATCAGTATTTTGCGGGAGGATTGATGTTTGTCATTTGTGGAGGAGTAGTGCATCCATAGACTACGCAGTCTTGAGAGGGAGGACGCAGTCCATTTCTGGGGAGCTCCTGATTCGGTTTCTTTTGGGGGTTTCGAGCTTGGAGATTGAGCAAGGGGCCAGCCCTTGCCTATTGGAGGATTTTGGCAGAGTTTGAGGCAGCATTCTGGTGGATTCTTTTCAGTGTCAGCGCAGAGCCTTGGAGGATAGCGTAGATCCTCAAGGGAGTGATTTTCGGGGGTTGGCTATTTCAGAAATGCTCTCTGGGCTTTTCTAGGTTTGGTGAGTAGAGGACGTTTCCAAAGTTTCAGCTTTTTCCAAGTAGGGGAGCAGCCCCAAATACTCATTTTGTTTCCAGCAGTAGCAGCAGCACACTAGTTCTCCGGCAGCTTGGACGCAGATCAGAGAGCAGCCATTTCTTTGTCATTCTGAAAGTTTTTCTTCACTTGCCTAGTGCAAGTCTAGGTGCCATCACTCTGATCACCTATTGTACTCATTTCTATTCTCAGTATAATAAAATGGCTTAGCATTCTCTCTGCATTTCTTGAGTATCTATTACATGTTCTATATATGCTATTGTATGCTTGCACTACTGTTATTTTCCTCTTCGAGCATTCTAGTTACTAGATCACTTGGTGTGCTTTTCCCCACACTCTTAGACAGAGTCTGGAAAGGTCCAGGTAGCCTCCAGATCTCACCCTCTTCTAAGAGGTGAAATATCTGATAAATGCCCTCCCAGTCCATCTCTGGTTGGAGTTTGCTTGTGTTTGAGGGATATCCCTGAAAAGGGATATTACATTTGTCTTCCATGGTCGAAATAGACACAAGGTTCTTCTTCAAATCAGGTACATAAAATACATCTTGCAAACGAAGGACTTGACCTTGAGATAAATGGAGGGTCACAGTCCCTGTCCATTTCACGGGATAGGTGGCATTATCTCCAAGGATAATTTGCAAATTAGTATCCTTCTCAATCAAATTAGAGAGGGCTTCGTTAAAACCAGTGAGGTGCCTTCAAGCACCACTATTAATCAACCATACATCCAGGGTGTCGAGTGGAGATGCAGCAGAGAAGGCAGATACAAGAATGAATTCATTTCTTTTATTGTCAACAACATTAGATTCATCATACCTGGATTTTCTTGACCTTTTGAAAGGTTGCCCATTTTCATTATGACCAAAGGGAGCCCTCCTCTTTCCTTTGAACCTGTGATTCCTTTGATTACCATTCCCCCTGTTGTTGTTGTCATCATCCCTTGGAGAATCCCTTCTATTAGGGCATTCTCTAGCATAGTGGCCAAACTTGTTACATGTGTAACCTCTTCCTTTCTTTCCTTTGGCCCCTCCTCTTCCATGGTTCCTCGGCCCACCATTGTTCTTCTTCTTAGCACAAGCGGTGAAGGAAGCATTACCTTCATTTTCATATTCCATCATTCTTGTCTCCTCTTGAGTGCATCTCGACAATACTTCATCAAAATCAGGAATCACATTATTATTGAGAATGGTAGTATTGAATACATGCCATTCAGAGGGGAGACCTCCAAGCGCAATGAGAACCATTTCTCGATCAGCTATTGTTTCCCCAATAGCGAGAAGGTTATTCCTGATTTCGGTCAACTTCAGAAAATAGGATTGAACGGATTCATCCTTGCCTTTCTTGAGATTCTTCAATTGTGTAATATTCCTAATTAGCGATAGCTAATTAGAATATTCGATTTTGTTCAGTTTTGCCGCCTATAGTTTATAAATAGATAAAAAGTGAGTGGAGAGGGTCTAACTCACTTAAATGGAATAAAAACACCCTCCTAGTAGCACAACGTTGTGACTTAAGGGGGAGCCAAGGGGGCCAAGCACCACGTAGAGAAGGGGGCCGACATACACTCTAGAAGCTACTGCGCAAATAAGGATGAGCACGTGGAGGAGAGAAAGGCTACGTTGGGGTTTTGGAGGGAAACCAATGTTATAAAAGATGGAGGAGCCTTCTCATTTCATTCATTCTATTGTTGATGATATTGAGCTAGACGTTTTGTCTTCTTGAGCACACTGGTTGTTTAGCCTGTCTGCAGCACTGTTTAGTGCATTGAGTGTCTCCAGTCGGAGATCTCGCCCTTAGCCCCGGGGGACTTCGAGTGCCTGCTCGGGCAAGGTTATTTCTTCAGTATTTTGTGAGAGGGTTTGGTGTTTGGGTTTGTTGCGGAGCGGGGCTTTTATAGAGACTGCTCAGTCACTACGAGAGAGGACGCAGTCCCTTTTTGGAGGTGCTCCGGATCGGGGTTTCTGCAGGAGATTGAGCCAAGATTTTGAGCAGAGGATCAGCCTTTGCCTATGGGAGGATTTTGGTGGAGTTTGAGGTGGTGTTTTAGTCATTTCCATTTAGCCTCTGCGCAGAGCCTTGGAGGCCAGCGTAATTCTACAAGGGGGTGTTTTCTGGAGGTTTTCGGAGGTCGACCATTTTTGATATGGTTTCTGGATTTTGTCGGGGTTGGTGAGTAGAGGAGATTTCCAGATTTTCAGCTCATTCTGGCAAGGGGAACAGCCCCTAGTCTTCAGTTCATTCTAGCAGCAGCAGCTACACGGCAGTTTTCTAGCAGCTGGGACGTAGTTCAAAGAGCAGCCATGTCTAGTGTATTCTAAGAAGTATTTCTTCCCTTGCTTTGAGCAAGTTTAGGTGCCATCACTCTGATCACCTATTGTACTTCATTATATTTCTCAGTTTAATAAAATGGCTTAGCATTTCCTCTCTATATTTCTGATGAGTTGCCATACATTCTTTTTATGCTATTATATGTCTGCTGCACTGATATTTTTATATATTCTTGAGCATTCTAGTTCTATACCACGTGGTGTGTTTATCTATCACTCTCAGACAGAGTCTGGAAAGGGCCAGGTAGCCTCCGGATCTTGTCCTCTTTCAGAGGCGGAATATCCGGTAAATGCCCTCCCAGTCCATCTCTGGTTGGAGTTTGCCGTGTTTTAGAGATATCCCCGAAACGGGATATTACAAATTGGTTCTTAAAGAAAAGAACTTGATTTGCATTGTTAGCCCTAAACATGTTGACCAACTTATTATACATCTCTTTAGATGTGCCCAGCTCAGAGATGTAAGCAACCAGACTTTTATGGATGGAATCCCGGATAATCAGCGTAGCTTTGATTTCCCCTTTTCTACACTTCATCTTTGTGGCAACGGGTGCAAATGAAGGAGGCTCTTGGATTTTTCCTTGCACATAGTCCATGACATCTTGATCTTCCAAGACCAAGTCAAAAGACATCTTCCAAGCATGATAATCAAACTTGTCAGTCAACATATCATCAAATTTGAAGCCATTATAATTTGAGGTACCCATGGGTCTTTGAAAAATGCTACTTCTTCGGTGATTGCTCTCAACACAAGCTTGGGCTTTGTCTTCACCTTAGCTCTGATACCATGTAATTTTTTAAAGTGTTCTATGCTTGATGCAAATTTACTTCAAACTTGTAGGGCCCAATAGCAAATAGCAATCACATAAACATGAAAGTAAAATGTTGATAGAACATACCAATAGATCGACAGAAGACAAGCCAATAATATACTTAAATTTTGTCAAACAAAGATGAAGAATGGTGGCGTTACGGCGATCAACAGGATGCTTCAACTAGTAAAGTCTTCTTTAGGTCAGCCAACCAAATGTGTCACACAACCCTCAAGACAGCTCCACAAAGTCAACCCAAAGTCAACGAAAGGCAACGTTGTCCAGTCAACGCAAAACATCAGCAACAAAAAGTCAACGTAGCAAGGTCGAAGTCAACGTTCAGCCTCGGTATGTGTGCCAATCAATGCGGCCTTCAGAAATCGGAAGTTTGGTGAAGTTTTGAGGTCAAAGGACCAAGCATTGACCAAAGTCAACGCTGGTCAAACCTGCGTTGAAACCCTAGACAGATCCGCACCAAAACCCTAGCTGCTGCTCCACACGTGTGAGAAGAAATGCCTCCAAAAGGTGATCGAAACAATCAAACACAAGAGAGAAGTGTGTGATGAGATGACGATGAAATGACCTCCAAGTCTCTCCAATTTATATCCATTTGTGAGATTGTGACACATCTGTTGGGCTCCCAAGCCTACATTACAATTCTGGCCAACCTTGCACATAAGTGGAATAAATTCAAAATAAATTTTCTGCTCATCCGATCAAGATGATCTTTAGATCAATCTCGCACCTCTCCGAAAGAGGAATCCAATAAAAATATTGGCATCATCATCTTAGCAGTACAACATGGATTTTGGACCTAGTTGCCCAAAATTAACATCTCAAGACATTCGTGGTGAATGTGGTTGTTGTACCTTCATATCCGGATCAACTTAAGAAGTACAGGTCCGATATGGCAAAGGCCAAGAGGATGATCCTTGATGGTGTCAAGGATCACATAGTCTCTCATGTAGCTGGCAAGAACACTGCCAAGGAGATTTGGGAGGCCTTGTTCTTGTTGTACGAAGGAACTTCCGAGTAGTGGAAGATGTACTTGGATCAGAAGCTCTGAATGATCCAGATGGAGAAGGGGGAGCACATTGCTTCGTTCCTTCCAAGATTTCAGGAGATTCGAGACCAATTGGCAGTCGTGGGATCCAGCCCATCTTCGAAAACTATGGTGAGGCCCGCCCTTAACGCAGTCACGGAGGAGTGGCAATTTTTTGTCCAAAGCATTTTGGGCAGGGCTATGCTTCCTAGTTGGGAGCAGATGTGGTCAGCGCTTCAGGAGGAAGAGCTGAGGAGAGATCTAGTCAAGTGCAAGCTTGAAAATTGCAATGGAAGTGGATCTAAGAATCCGGAGGAGGAGGAGAATGCAGCCCTCGCATCGAAAGGGCAGCAAGGGAAACGGAGACAAAAGAGAGATGTCTCGAAGGATATGTGAAAATTTCTGAAACTACTTAACAAAAATTTCTACTGCAGAAATCTGGTATACTTCTCCTACTTGTATTTTTAATTATACAAGTTATTTTCAGAAATATTCAGAAAATAGTGAAGTAAACACACTGCATATCTACATGTACATACAGATCAAGTACTAAAGAATAAGGCATACATGACCAAGGACACAATATTTTTTGGACAGTGTCCCCGGAAAAACCCAATGCGGGAAAACCATTGCAACAGCTCTTAGAGGGTTTCATTATTATGCAGAATCTCTGAATATAATTGTTAAGTCCCTATATTAATAGTGTAGCCCCTTATTATGTTAGTGTATCCCCCCTTATTGTTATTATTGTACCCCTGTAACCCCCATATTGTTATTATTGTTCCCTTAAATTATTATTGTTAGGTCGGCTAGGATTACATTGTGGCCCTAGGGTTACATTATGGCTATGGACTCCTATATAGAAAGGGGAGGTTTTGTAAATTGAATCATCCAAAGAATTGTTCATTTGTGTAATGTATTGGAGGTTGCCCCTGAAGTGGCTCATTTCTAAGGCGTTTATATCTCTTTTCTTCTCTTTTTGAGTTGATTACACAACATTTGGTATCAGGCTTGGGGTTCTGGGTTTCGCTGCTCCAAACGAGGGTCATAGATGGCATTTATTTCTCGCTTTTTTTGTGTAGTTTCGGAAAGCTGAAATTCCAAATTTTTAGGTGCGACTGAAATCCTGAGGAAGATTGTCTAAAAAATTTCGGAGAGCTTGGTTACATAATATCATTGGAGATATCATCGTAGGAAGGTAGGCCTTTTCCAAGCTTCTAAGCAGTCATGTCGTGGCATTTTTTAAGCTATAAAAATTTTCTACGAAGGTTCGATCTGAAATTCGTATGGTGCGAAGCTGAAATCCTGAAGAAATTCGTCAAAAAATTTCAGATCTTGGTTCGCAATATTTTTGGAGATATGATCTGTGGAAGGTAGTGCTTTTTCAGGCTCCTGAATTTCATCTCAAAGAGGTAATCGTGGGAAAAGTTCAATAACTCTCTCTCTGGAGATTGGATTGGAGTGTCGTCAAAAGTGTTCGCAAGTACACGGCCTGTAGTTTCTTGGATATCAATTTCAGAGACAAAGAACAAAACAGTGACACGTGGCAAGTCATACAAGTTCGCTCTACTGAACCAGTCCAGAATTAGGTCATTGTGGGAGATTGGACACAAATTTGTCTGGGAAAATCCAAATTAGGTCAGACCTGTGGCATTAAAAAGAGAATTTAGAGGGATATTTCATTGCTGAATTTCAGATATTGAAAAGTAACAATCATAGAGATAATCATTTCAATATCGAGCTCCTCAAAAGCAAGTAAAAGGTGTTTATTTGTTTTTTCGAATTGCATAAATCTTGTTTGAAAAATCAGTTTGAAGTGATTCCAAGGGCCTATTGAGCATATATTTCAGTATTAGGTTCTAAGATGCCTCCAGAAAATAATTCCATACCCATTAAGCCCTCAGAAAGCTATACTATGACGCATGAGGAGGAAGAATTGCAATATGAGATTTCAAAATTACGGTACCAAGTGCAACAAGTTTCGATCTTACGAAGAGAAATTGAAGATAAAATAGATGGTTTAAAAGCAGAGATGGAGGCTAAGTTGGATGGTTTTAAGGATCAAATAATAGCAAATATGGATGATAAATTAGTGGAAGATCACATCGAGCATCAACAACAAGTTCTCCAACTCTCAAAGGATAACCCAACTTTGGTGCAGAATCTAATGAAACAACAGGAAGATCAACATCACATCGAAAGAAGTTATGAAGCAGTCATAGAAACAAGAACTCGACAAGTACGATCAATTTCGGAGTATCTCAGCAAGTGGAAGAACTTTCCTGTAAAATATTTCACATGGGAGGATGAGAATTTTATACAGAAGCATCAAGAAATAATCAAGCGTTGAGGACAACACTTGTTTGAAGGAGAAGGGCATGTTAAGTCCCTATATTAATAGTGTAGCCCCTTATTATGTTAGTGTAGCCCCCCTTATTGTTATTATTGTACCCCTGTAACCCCCATATTGTTATTATTGTGCCCTTAAATTATTATTGTTAGGTCGGCTAGGATTACATTGTGGCCCACTAGGGTTACATTATGGCCCCATGGACTCCTATATATAGAAAGGAGGTTTTGTAAATTGAATCATCCAAGAATTGTTCATTCATGTAATGTATTGGAGGTTGCCCCCTCGAAGTGGCTTATTTCTAAGGCGTTGATATCTCATTTCTTCTATTTTTGGAGTTGGTTACACAACAATAATCAAGGGCACCAGTAGTGGTTTTCCCAACAGAGAAATCACGACAGTTGTACCTCTATCACTCGGAAACAGAAAATATTGTTGATTCAGCTGAGGCTTCACGCCTTCTGGATCTGCTGAATACGAGCCCTTTCTGGCCCACAGGAACCCCAACGTTGTCTGTCCCGAAACTGGGTCAGCCCTGCATCCCTGCTTGAGCCTTTGCGCAGCACACGCTGCTCCTGCATCATCCCTATGGGCTCAACGCTGCCTATGTGTCACCCTAAAGAGCCTGCGTTAGCCTCTGCGCTGCCTCTACGTGAACCTAGCTGGGTTGCATCCCTCCTGCTAAGTCTTTGCGCTGCCTGGTATGGATCTGCCTCTCTGCCTATGTATTCTCGGCCTCGAATCTGAATAATCCCTCGCCGATCTACCCCTTACCAGCACTACAAGCTTACTCGAAAATTCTCAGCAAACGACGCCCCATAATTTTGACTTAGCTCAAATGTTATCACTCTGTGTGTATTCTCCAACTGATCCCAAGCCTTTCTTTAATAATTTTCTCGTTGAACATTCAACGGTCGTGATCTAATCTCTAATCGACGTCTAAGATCAGAAAATACTTGATCCACGTCACTTAGAACATTCTCACCCACATGTCTAAATTGTTGATTTTTGTAGCATCAGAAAATGTTCCAAGTCTCAAAATTTGTAAGGAGGCTTGGACATCAGTATTCCAAAGAACCCAGAAACTGTTTGTGGAAATTCCACTCGGTTTTGTGTTTTATTAAAATAATTAATTATTTTAATGTAGACACTAAGTCTAAAGTTAAGGAAATTAAATAATTAATGGGTATTAATAAAACAGAGTGTGAATCTTCTAGAGAATGAAGTGTTACACATTATTTTGTCACCATGACATTTTAATGTCTATATGGGTTCATCAATACCTATATAATGCTCCTTTAGAAGTCTACAACCCTAAAGTTCCTAAACCAAGTTCTGAATTTGGAGAAAAGCTTGTAAAAATCATAAAAATACTTGTACCGCACTTTTCCTAAGCCTTACCTGCAGCACCGCACCCTTTTGCTCCAAAAAATACGGAACCGACTGCACGTTTTCTTCATTAAAAGTGCGGACCCCTGTAAAAGGTAAAATGAAGGCGAAAGTAAATTCTAGAAGCACCAACTGGTCGAATATTCTCCCAGCTGGAAGCTTCTAGAAGGCGTTATCCAGTCGAAGCCTTACTCCCTCCATTATCATGAACATTCATTCCTTCATTAAAGGAGCCTATTCCTTGGTCTTTGGAACTTAATCCCTTGATAAGGGGACTCTATCCCTTCCATTTTGGAGCTGCAACCACTTTCCTTCTCCTATAAATTGAAGCTTTGGTTCAGTCTCAATGGTAGATGCTGATATATGTAAAACTTCTCTATACATTTTGTATACACTTAGTACTTGCTTTGTACTTGGTAGCTACGATAGATAAGGGAATTGCTGAAGAAACATACTCTTTTTGCTAGCTGTTATCCATGCGAGAACGATTACACACTCGTATTTAGGCTGGTTCAAAGAGTGGAAGGGCTTGTCAGACCAAAAGAAAACGGTTGTTTCGGACCCCGGAAGGACCTGTACGACATCAAGGCGAACGCAGTTGTAAGGTTTCTTCTTTTATTTAAAGATAATACAAATGGATCCTGTTTTCTCAATAAGTTGTTTATGTGTTTACTTGAATGATTTATTTCTTAAATTCCTTGATCATTAAGATAGATTTATGATTTATGAATTAGTATATTGTGTAGGTGCTTTTGATTCTCTTCCCTGTCTTTGTTTGCAGGTATTAAGAGGTGACTTCATGGAGCGACGAGAAAGAAGAATTCAACTAGCATTGGATCGCAGGTAGGTCCTTTCTTCATCATAGAAAATTCTAAATCATATATAATCTAGAGAAAGTAGTTTACATTTGTCCTGTTTGTTTCTAGCTATCCTTGTGATACTAGGGAGATCTTTCTTGTCCGCAAGAACGATTTATCCGCCTAACAAATTGGCAACTCCACTGGAGATCTTTCTTGAACTTAGTTTTCTTTTTATCTTTGAGTTTGACTTATGAAAGTATTTTTCTGATTTTGAATAGTCTACACTGGGTTGGGCAATTATTTCAGTAGAATCCCTAAAAAGTACTTCAGAATTTTTTGTTTTTCTTTATGTTTTCTGGTCTCTGCACTTTTTCTTTGAAAACAGTGCGGTAACCTCTACGGTTTCTCTGTGTAAACAATGCGGTACCGCACTTTTTTATACTGAAACCTGCGAACCCAAGAAAATTTTTGAAAAACTAAAAATTTTCTTTTCTGGAACCAGATTACATGTTTCTCTGTATTTACCCAAACTTGTTTTGACTGTCAAAAGCCTTGCGTGAATTTCTTTCAGCAACTCTTACAATCTCATCAATCTCCATTAAGTTAATTGGGTGTTTTGAATATTCTTTTTGAGAAATTCTTAATTTGATTTCCTTTGGTCATTACTTCGAGGTTTGTCTCAGTCTCTTAACAATTTTGCATCTTTCAAGCTTTTGTAAAAATGAAACAAACCTATTTGAAGCATAGTTTTTCTCTGTTTCAAGCTTTTTTAAAAATGAAACCTATCTTGAGTCGATTTCAGTTATTATTTTCAAGACTCGTTAAACTCATGAAAATCCTGAGATTATTTTGCTATCTTTCATTCTCGTAAAACACATGAAAATGCCGAGTTCTTTCCGTCTTTTCCTGCTCGTAAATTAAATTGAAAATCGACTATATGAGTACACTTTTTATCACTTTTTTGAACTCGTTAAAACTTACGAAAAAGCGAAACCATGATTAATACAATTTTATCACTTTTTCGGGCTCTTGAAAATTACGAAAAAGCGAAATCTTGGAGTTCTCTTTTAAGCCCTTTTCAGACTCTCTAAACATGAAAAGATTGTCAAGTACTTGACTATTTGAACTCGTTAAAGGAAATGAACAGTCGTCCTTTCAGTATATGTTGACCCCTTTTCCGGACTGAAATGGACTATTTACGAAAAAGGTATACGTTGACTAATCATGGTCAATAGAGTTCTCTCATGTATTATTTTATCCTTTTTCGGGCTTGAGAGACTAAATTTATGAAAAAGTACACCCACGGAGTTTCCTTAAGTTTTTCTTCTGACTCCTTGAAATTGAAAAACACCGAGTTTCTCCTATATTGGACTTGTTAAAACTAAACAGTAAAGGACTTGTCGATTACAAACAAGAACGAACCACTCCTTAGAGTTCGATTTTATACTAAGTTGGACTCATCCGAAGGATGAGCTTATATAACAAGCAAATGTTATCCTCCTCAAGCTTGTCAAAAATAAAGAGGTACTTGCCAGAAATGGTGGGGGAAAAAGAGAGAAAATGAATCCAGTTGTTAAACTTTGTTTAAAAGCAGTATCCCACTCTTGAACACGACACTTTTTGTCCTGCGTTGGAAAAATCCTTTGCCTATCAGTTAATCAAACCATATTGAAAGTCTTCAGTCGGTTTCTAGGTATTATCTTTAGGTCAATTGTTACCAAACCATCTGCAGTGTCGTTATGTGTTCAAGAGGACAGTTCAAATAAACCATTCATTGCAAACATTTATCTCCATTCGCATTGACCATCCCTGAGTAAGTCCTTGCAAAATATTTCTACAAAACTTGATCTAATGGTTTCGTGTCGTAGGCTTTCCTATGACGGATCACTTTCTATCGACGACGGCATATCATCTAGGAAGTTGATCTAGAATCCTTTAGTACCTTGGAATCTACATGCCTTAATGGCAGGTTTCTCGCCTTCGACGACAGGTTACATCATTGATCTTCGATCGAATGATTCCGTGAAGTGTTCGACTTCAAATCATTTATTTACACTTCATGGATTGTACTGAGTACTTTGAGAGCCATTGTGATTATTGGTGGTTTCTCTCACACTTGTTAACAGTTCACATCATTGACTGGTAATCAAGTGGTTTCTACCATGTTCGACTTTGTAATATTCCCAATTAGCAGCAGCTAATTGGAAATATTAATTTTGATTCATTTTTCTTTTATAAAGTTAAAATAAAAAGAAAGTGGGTGAAAGGAGAATATAACTCACTAAAATAAAGTGCACTCCCTAGTAGACTCAACGTTGTGACTTAAGTGGGCCAAGGGGGGCCAAGAGACCACGTAGAGGGGGACCCACTTAGACAATTTAGCCATGACAAACAAGCTTAGTTGGCAACTGGGCCATTGAGGCTGTTTTAGAGATGATGGGCCTAGGGTTTGAGAGAGAGGCCAACGTTATAAAAGGAGGAGAGCCTCCTCATTTTGGCCATTCGATGTTTATGATATTGAGCTGGTCACTTCGACTTCTTGAGCACGCTGGTTGTTTAGCTAGTCTGCAGCACTGTTTAGTGCACCGAGTGTCTCCGTTCGGAGATCTCACCCTCAGCTCCAGGGGACTTCGAGTGCCTGCTCAGGTGAGGTAGTCCCATCAGTATTTTGCAGGAGGCTTGGTGTTTGGCTTTTGTGGGGGAGCAGTGCATTCATAGACTGTGCAGTCTTGAGAGGGAGGACCCAGTCCATTTCATGGAAGCTCCGGATTGGGTTTCTTTTGGAGGTTTCAAGCTTGGAGATTGAGCAAGGGGCCGGCCCTTGCCTATTAGAGGATTTTGGCAAAGTTTGAGGCGGTATTTTGGTGGATTCCCTTCAGTGTCAGTGTAGAGCCTTGGAGGATAGCGTAGATCCTCAAGGGGGTGATTTTAGGGGTTGGTCATTCCAGAAACGCTCTCTGGGATTTTATGGGTTTGGTGAGTAGAGGCAGATTCTAGAGTTTCAGCTGATTCCGAGGAGGGGAGCAGCCCCAAATCCTCATTTTGTTCCAGCAGTAGCAGCTACATGGCAGTTTTCCAGCAGCTTGGACGCAAATCAGAGAGCAGCCATGTCCTTGCCATTCTGAGAGTATTTCTTCACTTGCCTTGAGCAAGTCTAGGTGCCATCACTCTGATCACCTATTGTACTCACTTATATTTCTCAGTATAATAAAATGGCTTAGCATTCTCTCTATATTTCTAGAGTATTTGTTACATGTTCTATATATGTTATTGTATGCTTGCACTATTGTTATTTCCCGCCCTTTGAGCATTCCAATTACTATACCACTTGGTGTGTTTTCCCCATACTCTTAGACAGAGTCTGGAAAGGGCCAGGTAGCCTCCAGATCTCACCCTTTTCTCAGAGGTGAAATATCTGGTAAATTCCCTCCCAATCCATCTCTGGTTGGAGTTTGCTTGTGTTTGAGGGATATCCCTGAAAAGGGATATTACAGTGGTATCAGAGCTCATAGACCTGGCTCAGCCTGTGGAGCAAGTTGTCTATGACACCGGAAGAGAAGTTGTGCGGATATTTTTCTATGAACAAAGAGGATAGGTAGAATCTTACCCACCAAAGGCAGTAGAGGTGGAAAATATGGGGGTTTCACAACAGTGTGACCAGCATTTACCAGCCTTCGGTAGGCCAACCAGAATCACAATGCCTACATTCTTACCTCCAGTACAGAGTGAGAAAGGTAGGTGGCATGATCATATACCTTTTGGAGATTATTTCCGTGAATGGCAGTCCATGGGGGAAAACTTCAGAGCGGCTTTGCCCTTCAGAGATTACTGTCAGCTCAAGCAGGATGAAGGAGGAAGGAACAGTGGGGTTTCTAGCATGCAGAGTTCAGAGATGCAGCGTACCCTGGGAGGACACCTTTCCCCACGTTCGATGGATCCACTGATTGCGTGGTTCGGGATCAGGTGGAAAAGATGGATACCTCTTTCCAGCTTGACCGAATAACGGAGGGGGAAGCCATCAAAATGGCTACCTCGCACTTGGAGGATGAAGGCACACAGGATCATGTGGATACACCCAGTATGACGCAGGGGTCACCTGTGTTGGAGACTTCTTTGACCATATCGGTTGACATCTTAGTAGAGAGAGTAGAGCTTACCCCAGTAGTGCCATCCATTGAGGTGATGACTGGGGTAGTGTCCGAGTTTTCGGGCGGTAGCAGCACACGGCAGATGGGTGCGGTGCCAGGAGATGTATCCACCTTTGATGAGGCACTAGGAGATACAGAGGTATTGGACGATGGTCGCACACAACAGTGTCATCAGCTTCGAGTCAACCTTCTAGTTTTGAAAGGGAAGGCCACATCAGTACGAGAGGCTATTTTTTTATAGAAAGAAGAGCTAGAGGGCATGAGAGTGGTTGGTGCCGAGTCAGCGGAGAAGTTGGCCCACATTGGGTAACGGTTGGATTCCCTAATGGTACGGCTAGAGGGCACATTGGATTGTCAGAGCAGCGCCCTTCAGGCATGCATAGACGAGGCTAGCAGCATTATTGGGTCACCTCTTTCCATTGGAGAGAGAGAGGCCGAGCCACCTAGTCAGATCTCATACATTGACTTGGTTAGCGAGATGAGACGATCAGAGTTGCACAGGGTGCAGCATCCACATGTTGAGGTGGGATGGCAAGAGATTTTGAGTTGGTACCCGGTGGAGTGGGTTATGATGATAGTGGTGGACCCGGGTGTAGTTCAGCAAGAGTTTCCAAGTGCTGGGAATACAGGAACCCTAGATTAGCATTGGGATCTAGGCAGGACTACCTGTCGTTTCCCAAGAAGGTTGGTTGACTATGTCTTGGAGGGTACAGTTGGCCTAGCAGTTGAGCATGCGCATTTGCTAGGGTAGTTTCGGTCAACTCCAGTGGCCAACCAATTTATGGATAGACTCCCTAGGTTGTCTTGGTATGACACTTGTACACGGGGTCATAGAGTGATCAACATACCTTGGCAGAAGCTTGTCAGAGGAGGTGGCATTGGCAGGCCACCAGATGGTGCCTTGTATGGGGCCAAGGGTTCTTCACCTTTGTGTGTGGCACAGAGGTCACAGCGAAGTCGAGCAGTGGTGGTATCACTACTGACACATAGGGAGATTCACTTCTCAGACCCCTCGGGGAGGGTTTGGAGTGATGATCCATTCGTCGGCGGATGTAGCGACGCGATAGTGGAAAAGATGATACTGATTGGGGGTGGTCCAACATGTAGAGACACAACTCTAGGTCATCACATCCAAGGGTGTGTGGGAGCCTCTAGCATTGAGCAGTAGACTTTTGGTGGGCATGGAGTCGCATGGTGGTGTACCATAGTGTGTGGGACTGCATTGTGGAGTAGGAGTGTTCTACATCACATTGAGAACACACGGGGAGTGACTAATGCCTTGACACAGACCAGGCACGAGACGGTACAGGGTGGTACAACAGTAGTAGGGGGTATCCAGCAGTGTACAGGGGTATGCCTCAGTGTGCAGTGGCATGTCGAGGAGTACATGGATGATCGGTGGTATGCGAGGGCATACAGTGCTGCACAGCAGGGTCTTAGAGCATTGCCTCCAGAGAGACTCACGGACAGGGACACCAGGCTTACCTTTGGGGGTATTTCACCCAGAATCGATGGGGAGACAGATGAGTGATACTTGACGGTATCTGTGGGGACTCACGCACCTGACCCTCTTCTACATCACTCATGGGCACAATCGATTTGTCGTTTTCCTTTGGCACTTTGGGCATGAGCAGTGGGGTACGCGAGGCTCACCCAAGATATTTGGATGACACTCAGCACACTAGGGAAGAGACTTCCTAGCAGTGGCACTGGGTCAGGGTGCTAGTTGACAGCCACAGGTTAGGGGATGAGGTGATCCTCTGCCAGGGTGGCACATTAGTCATCGCTGAGCCTACGCTTGGGGAGCGGGTCATGAGGGAGACATGCGTCACTTTTCCCTCAGGGCATGTCGAGATCATGCATGAGCAGAGGATACTGGGTACAACAGAGGTAGCACCCTAGTATGTGTCTGGGCTCCAAACAATGTATCGACACATTATCGAGAGGGTGGATGGCATATTCAATGCAGGTGAGGTGGCGGAGGTAGAACAGGAGGGCATTCCTTCTGTATGCCAGGGTGAGGACTCTTCTTTATATGAGTCCATAGGGGATCAATTGAGGACGCTTCTGGGGAGCGAGAGCAGTCATGCAGAGATGATGACAATAGACCGGAGCTGCATTCCAGTGTCCAGGGTGAGCAGTAAGGGGACTCTACGGGAGATACTCTGGGCGATGAGCCACTTGTAACGATTCAGCCAGAGCAGCATATGATGGAGCCTGAGTCAGCAGAGGAGGATACTATGCACATCATGCATGATAGTCCTTTGGGGGAGAGCCAGATGGAGGCTCACATCGAGTCTGTGATGGGTATGCGGCTAACCTTGGGGTCAGCCATTGAGGAGGAGCAGTCAGATGCACTGACATGGTGTACGGTGACAACAGTTGTAGATCCATATCCCCTAGAGATGTTGGAGGTTGATGGGATATTTCTGCAGGGGGCTAGGGGACGGCAGGAGCTTCACATTCCCGATGAGAGGGAAGAGTTGTTGGAGATGGTGGAGCATCCACCTTTGGGCCGACACATTGATGAGGTACAGATAGATGTACGTACAGTGGACCGAGCTGCAGTACTTTCAGTGAGCAGTACTCTCCAGGAGTACATCAATGGGGCTTGCAGCACATCTTGCCCACTTTGGCCCATTATAGAGAGAGGGGCTTCCTTCTACAGGTAGCTTTCATTGGCAGACAGGGCAAATCAGTGTGAGTTGATTACGGGTTGGCGACAACACCTGTGCATGAGCAAAATTGCCAGCTGCGGAGCACACATATTTAGATTCTTCTTCCAAGATGGATTGGCGGGAGACCATGAGTTGGTACCCTCTTGATGGTACGATTTTCTTCGTAGGGAGCACAACAGAGCAGGGGCCCTCAGACATAGCCGATGTTACAGATTCCAGCTGGCAGTGGGGCCCAGGTCATCTTTCTTTAGTACTCCATCCCGATTTCAGGAGGACAGGATCAGCATGGGATTGAGTCAGGACTTGGATTGGAGAGAGGTGATGAGTTGGTATGCAATTGGTGGGGCAGCTTATACAGTTAGAGGTACAGCACAGCAAGAGCCAGGGAGCATTGATGCTTGTTGGCGGGCTTCACTTCATGGGGCATCAGCTATAGCCAGAGGTAGTGCGCAACCTAAGACGTGGGACTTGGACAATGATTAGCCATGGTGGCGTTGGGATCCGGGAGGATTGTTTGTTCGTTGGTACAGTGAGAGATCAGTTTTGGATCCCGGCACTGAGAGATCCCTCCATATCAGGGTGATACAGAGGAGAGGGAAGATTCAGTGGTGCATCTGGGACCCAGGCACATTTTACAGTGATGGTGGGGAGCATCAGCTAGAGCAGATGCTTGTTCAGGCATTGCTTGAGGGCAAGCAATTTTTGACGGGGAGGACTGTAATATTCCCAATTAGCAGCAGCTAATTGGAAATATTAATTTTGATTAATTTTGCCTTTATAAATTTAAAATAAAAATAAAGTGGGCGAAAGGAGAATATAACTCACTAAAATAAAGTGCACTCCCTAGTAGACTCAACGTTGTGACTTAAGTGGGCCAAGGGGGGCCAAGAGACCACGTAGAGGGGGACCCACTTAGACCACATGGGCCATGACAGCGTAGTTTAGTTGGCAACGTCGGCCAAATGGAGGCTACGTAGGAGATGGTGGGGCCTAGGGTTGAGAGAGGCCCATTGCTATAAAAAGGAGGAGAGCCTCCTCATTTCCTCATTCGATGTTTATGATATTGAGCTGGTCACTTTGACTTCTTGAGCACGCCGGTTGTTTAGCTAGTCTGCAGCACTGTTTAGTGCACCGAGTGTCTCTGTTCGAAGATCTCACCCTCAGCCCCGGGGGACTTCGAGTGCCTGCTCGGGTGAGGTAGTCCCATCAGTATTTTGCAGGAGGTTTGGTGTTTGGCTTTTGTGGGGGAGCAGTGCATTCATAGACTGCGCAGTCTTGAGAGGGAGGACGCAGTGCATTTCTTGGGAGCTCTGGATTGGGTTTCTTTTGGAGGTTTCGAGCTTGGAGATTGAGCAACGGGCCAGCCCTTGCCTATTGGAGGATTTTGGCAAAGTTTGAGGCGGTATTTTGGTGGATTCCCTTCAGTGTCAGTGCAGAGCCTTGGAGGATAGCGTAGATCTTCAAGGGGGTGATTTTCGGGGGTTGGCCATTCCAGAAACGCTCTCTGGGCTTTTCTGGGTTTGGTGAGTAGAGGCGGATTCCAAAGTTTCAGCTCATTCCGAGGAGGGGAGCAGCCCCAAATCCTCATTTTGTTCTAGCAGTAGCAGCTACACGACAGTTTTCTAGCAGCTTGGACGCAGATCAGAGAGCAGCCATTTCCTTGCCATTCTGAGAGTATTTCTTCACTTGCCTTGAGCAAGTCTAGGTGCCATCACTCTGATCACCTATTGTACTCACTTATATTTCTCAGTATAATAAAATGGCTTAGTATTCTCTCTATATTTCTGGAGTATTTGTTACATGTTCTATATATGTTATTGTATGCTTGCACTAGTGTTATTTCCCGCCCTTTGAGCATTCCAGTTACTATACCATTCGGTGTGTTTTCCCATACTCTTAGACAGAGTCTGGAAAGGGCCAGATAGCCTCCAGATCTCACTCTCTTCTCGGAGGTGAAATATCTGGTAAATGCCCTCCCAGTCCATCTCTAGTTGGAGTTTGCTTGTGTTTGAGGGATATCCCTGAAAAGGGATATTACAGACTTCGACACAATCAATCGCATGGATAAAATCGTACTAGTTCGGGTAGTGGAAATCAAGACCCTGGATCTAGTTTCCACCATCCAGGCTGCGAGGAGTTTTATTATTATGCAGTAGACTATTCATGACAGATGACTGCGTGCATACTGTGTCTACTATTGATGTAATATTAAGATCATTTCTATATCAGAACATTTTAGTTAGTTTTTTATCTGAGTATGGGAGTGCCTACCTCAGCGATGATATATATATACATATATGTTTGCATAGAATTTTTTTACAGGTTCCAACTAGCGTCCACAAGCCAGTCAATGGAATGATAAAGCACTTCACTCTTCGAATTATCTCAGATTTCATGCTTTAGGGGGCAATCTGTTACACATTATTTTGTCACCATGACATTTTAATGTCTATATGCGTTCATCGATACCTATATAATGCTCCTTTAGAAGTCTACAACCCTAAAGTTCCTAAACCAAGTTCTGAATTTGGAGAAAAGCTTGTAAAAATCATAAAAATACTTGTATTGCACTTTTCCTTAGCCTTACCTGCGGCACCGCACCCTTTTGCTCCAAAAAATGCGGAACCGACCACATGTTTTCTTCATTAAAAGTGTGGACCCGTGTAAAAGGTAAGACGAAGGCGAAAGTAAATTCTAGAAGCACCAGCTGGTCGAATATTCTCCCAGCTGGAAGCTTCTAGAAGGCATTATCCAGTCGAAGCCTTACTCCCTCCATTATCATGAACATTCATTCTTTCATTAAAGGAGCCTATTCCTTGGTCTTTGGAACTTAATCCCTTGATAAGGGGACTCTATCCCTTCCATTTTGGAGCTGCAACCACTTTCCTTCTCTTATAAATTGAAGCTTTGGTTCAGTCTCAAGGGTAGATGCTGATATATGTAAAACTTCTCTATACATTTTGTATACACTTAGTACTTGCTTTGTACTTGGTAGCTACGATAGAGAAGGGAATTGCTGAAGAAACATACTCTTTTTGCTAGCTGTTATCCATGCGAGAACGATTACACACTCGTATTTAGGCTAGTTCAAAGAGTGGAAGGGCTTGTCAGACCAAAGGAAAACGCTTGTTCCGGACCCCGGAAGGACCTGTACGGCATCAAGGCAAACGCAGTTGTAAGGTTTCTTCTTTTATTTAAAGATAATACAAATGGATCCTGTTTTCTCAATAAGTTTATTATGTGTTTACTTGAATGACTTATTTCTTAAATTCCTTGATCATTAAGATAGATTTATGATTTATGAATTAGTATATTGTGCAGGTGCTTTTGATTCTCTTCCATGTCTTTGTTTGCAGGTATTAAGAGGTGACTTCTTGGAGCGACGAGAAAGAAGAATTCAACTAGCATTGGATCATAGGTAGGTCCTTTCTTCATTATAGAAAATTCTAAATCATATATAATCTAGAGAAAGCAGTTTACATTTGTCTTGTTTGTTTCTAGCTATCCTTGTGATACTAGGGAGATCTTTCTTGTCCGCAAGAACGATTTATCTGCCTAACACGAAGATCAAGTCAAGTTTTAATCTTGGCCATTGATTAGACTTCTAATCTGGTTCGTTGATTCGTCAATAAGAAGATTATAAAAGAAAGCTTGAGGGTCATTTGGAAAGTAAGTCGATCATACACTCAGTAACCCAAAGGAAGTCGATTATGAAGGAATAGAATTCAATTTCAGAGGGAGAGGTGCAGGGTAGAGTTGTAGAGGCAGAAGAAGGAGAGGGAGTCAGCAGTGACAAAGAAGGAAGAGAGAGGGACGCAGAGGGCCACAGAAGGCAGTGCATAGAAGCAGCGCAGGTGCCCACGAAGAGTGACGCAGTCCAGCGCAGGGACTACGCAGAGTGACGTAGAGGGAGATAATGGGTCTTCCGAGTGTCACGAATTCTCTAGAAGGAACCGGAGAATCTATCTCAGGTTTTTTCTAAAGAAATCTGTCAGTCTATTTCTTGTAAAGAATTCATCGCTGAAGAATAATAATATAAACCCTAAATCTGCTGCATCGATTTTCCCGCATTGGGTTTTTCCAAGGACAATTCTCCAAAAATACGTGTGTACATGTGATTGTTTCTTATGCTTATATTTCTTACTGTTGCTCTGCATATACATACGTGAATGTTGCAATAGTATTTATTTCGAAATTTACTGGAAGAATTCTGTAAATAACTTATTGAAATAATATGTAGGAGAAATAAATCTATCACTGCAGAAAGATTTTCTGGATTGAAATTTTCACATGGTATCAGAGCTAGAGATGAGTAACAGGAGTAGAGAACAGGCGATTGAACGTAAAACAAATGTTGTTGCAGCAACTAGGAAGGGTTCACGTAGTTCACTAAAGAAGAAGGGAAGCATGGAAGAACAGATGGACCACAATGTTTCTGTTTTGGCATCCAGATTGGAAAAAGAATTTGCTTGTGTGTCAAGCTCTGCTTCTCCTAAGATCTGGTAGATTGACAGTGGGGCTTCTGCTCACATGACAGGAATGTGAGAATGTTTCTCAAACTACCAAGAAGAGCAGATGAACTTTAAAATCACCATGGGCAATAAGGCAAAATGTACCCCTATTGGAAGAGGTACCATAGTATTTGAAACGGAAGCTGGTGATAAGCTTCGGGCCACTAATGTACTGTATGTGCCTGGTTTGGGGATGAACTTACTCTCGGTGTCACAGCTTCAAAACAAAGGTTATGACGTTTACTTCATTGGCAATAGAGTATACGTCTGTTAATTTTGGACAACTAGGTCCAAACTCCATGTTGTGATGCTCAGATGAAGATGCCAATATTTTTATTGGATTCCTCTTTCGGAGACGTGCAAGATCGATCTAAAAGATCATCTTGATCCGATGAGCAGAACATTTATTTTGAATTAATTCCACTTATGTGCAAGGTCGGCCAGATTTGAAATGTAGGCTTGAAGCCCCAGCAGATGTGTCACACACCCTCACTGATGGATATATATAGGTCAACGTTGGAGGTTATTTTTACTCATCTCATCATCACACATTCTCTCTCTGCATCTGATTGGTTCGATCATCACTTGGAATCTCTTCTTCTCCACACGTGGGAAAACGCAGCAAAGATATTTATGTTTTGACCTAGGGTTTCAACACAGATTTGACCAGCGTTGACTTTGGTCAACGCATGGTCAAACTGACCCCAAACTTGCTCAAAATTTAGATTTCTCAAGTCTGCATTTATTAGCACAGAAGTCGAGGTTGGCCGTTGACTTTGACCAACCTGCGTTGTCTTTTTGCTGCTGTTGTTTTGCGTTGACCATTGACCTAGGACAACGTTGACTTTCGTTGACTTTGGGTTGACTGATATAGCTGTCCGAGAGGGCTGTGTGACACTTCTGGTTGGCTGAACGTATTGAGACTTTGTTGGTTGAAGCATCCTATTGACCGTCGTAACACACCACAACACATATTTTGTTGATCAAGTTAAGTGTAATTTTTGCCTTGTCTTCTGTCGATCTACTGGTATGTTCTATCAGCATTTCACTTTCTTGTTTATGTGATTGTTGTTTGATATTGGGGATAAAAGTAAAGTTGCATCAAGCATAGAACGTCTATAAAAATTTACATGGTATCGGAGCTGAGGTGAAGACAAGGCCCAAGTTTGTAGCAATCACCGAAGAAGAGCATGGTTACCTCAAACTATAATGGCTTTAAAGCTAATGAAAAATTGACTGGGAAGGAAGACTTCCATGCCTGGAAGATGACTTTGGATCTTATGTTGGAAGACCAAGATGTCATGGACTATGTGCAGGGTAAAATCCAAGAGCCTCCATCCTCTGCACCTGCTGCCACTAAGTCAAAGTACAAGAAGGGGGAAATCAAATCAAAGCTGATGATCCGGAATTCAATTCATACAAGTCTAGTAGCCTACATCTCTGAGCTGGGCACATCCAAGGAGATGTATGATAAGTTGGTCAACATGTCCAAGGCCAACAATGCAAATCAAGTCCTTTTCTTCAAGAACCAACTAAAGAATCTGAAGAAAGGCAGGGATGAATCCATTCAATCATATTTTCTAAAATTGATTGAAATCATAAATAATCTTCTGGCCATTGGGGAGACAATAGCTGATTGAGAAATGGTTCTCACCACACTTGGAGGTCTCTCCTCCAAATGGCATGTATTCAATACTACCAATCTCATGTGATACCTGATTTTGACGAAGTACTATCGAGATGCGTACAAGAAGAGGCAAGGATGAAGGAATATGAAAATGAAGGAAATGTTGCCTTCACTGCTCGTGCTAAGAAGAAGAACAATGGTGATCCGAGGAACAAAGGAAGAGCAAGGGCCCAAGGAAAGAAAGGGAAATGTTACACATGTCACAAGACCAGCCACTATGCTAGAGAATGCCCTTTCAAGAAGGATTCTCCTGATGATGATGACGACAACAACAACTGGAGGAATAGCAATCAAAGGAACAACACGTTCAAAGGAAAGAGGAAGGCTCCCTCTGGTGGAAATGGTCAACCTTTCAAAAGGTCGAGAAATTCCAGGTATGAGGAATCTAATGTTGTTGATAATAAAATAAATGAATTCATTCTTGTATCTGCCCTCTCTGCTGCATCTCCACCCGACACTATGGATGTCTAGTTGATAGATAGTGGTGCCTCAAGGCACATCACTGGGTTTAAGGAAGCACTTTCTGATACGGTTGAGAAGGATGTTAATCTGAAAATTATCCTTGGAGATAATGCCACATATCCCGTGAAAGGGACAGGGACTGTGACCCTCCACTTGTCTCAAGTTGAAGTCCTCCGCTTGCAAGATGTACTATATGTACCTGATTTGAAGAAGAAACTTGTGTCTATTTAGGCCATGGAAGACAAAGGTTTCAATGTGGCATTCATTAATGGGAAGGTGCGCATCTGGAAGAAGAGTTTCAAGGAAGCTATCACGATTGGGTTTAGAGTTGATACACTCTACCAGGTTGGAGGAAGTCCACTGGGAGCGGTGACATGTGATACTATCCGATAGACTGAACTATGGCACCGGAAGTTTGGACACCTTCACTACAAAGCCCTTCCCGAAGCAAGGAAGGTGCTGACGTGCATGCCCGAGTTCACAAATGATCATGAAGGTATATGTCAGGGCTATGCCGAAGGAAAGCATACAAGGGGACCTTTCCCCTCAAGTGTCACAAAGACATATGATGTCTTGCAACTTGTACATTCTGATCTGTCTAGTATGCTGCCCGTGAAATCCTTGGGAGGATGTTCTTATTATATGATGTTCATAGATGACTTCTCTCGCAAAACCTGGATATACTTCTTGAAGAAGAAGGATGAGGCTTTCATGTGGTTCCGTACCTTCAAAGCCTTGGCGGAAAATTCAATAGCGAAGAAGATCCAGATTTTGAGGACTAATAATGGCACTGAATATGAGACGAACGAGTTCAAGAACTTTTGCAGAGAAGCTGGCATCAAGAGGGAGACCACAATTGTCTATACTCCTGAGCAAAATGGCATTGCTGAAAGAAAGAATATGACCATTGTGGAAGATGGTCGTGCCATGCTATGTGACCAAGGTCTTTCGAAGTTTCTGTGGGGAGAAGCTGCAAACACTGCTGTGTACATACAAAACCGATGCCCGCATTTCGCTCTGGACTCCAAAACTCCCGAAGAGGTTTTCTCTGGTAAGAAACCTGACGTCTCACATTTTAGAGTTTTTGGATGTCCTGTTTATTTTCATGTACTGAAGGAGAAGAGCAAGCTGGATGCTTCTGGGAAAAAGGAATGTTTGTGGGCTATAGCGAAACTTCGAAGGCCTATAGAGTCTATGTGCCTGGTCAAAGGGAAGTGGATATATGCCACGATGTTACCTTTGACGAAGATGCTTCCTCGCGGAAAGTAATCAATCTTCCGAGATCTAAGGAAGATCATGAAGCAAGGCCTGGAAATCAAGAGGAAACGAAGGATGAGATGATACCCGATGTTGAAGGATCGATGGACCCTATTGATCCACCTCATTCAATGAAGAAAATACCATCATGGCTCAACGACACTCTCGAGGATGCCGAGAAACATATGGCCCCAAGGGGGACATTCCATGAAAGCAAGAAGCAGAATAGATACCAAGGGTATCTAGCAGCCACGAGTACAATCGTACAATCTGAGCCTAGATCTTTTGAGGAAGCCGTAAAGCATCAATTCTGGAAGGACGCTATGCACGAAGAGTACGAGTCCATTATGAAGAATGATGTCTAGGATGTGGTTCTGAGACTGGAGGACAAAGCAGTTGTCACCTCGAAATGGCTATATAAGATCAAGCATGGATCTGATGGTAGTGCTAAAAAGTTCAAGGCAAGATTTGTTTCCCGTGGCTTCTCTCAAAATTAAGGCGTAGACTATGATGAGATATTTGCGCTTGTGGCTCAATATACCACCATCCGATCTATCATAGCCCTTGCTGCTACGCAATGATGGAATCTATTGGAAATACTGAGAGGGGGGTGAATCAGTATTTCTTTTCAATTGTTAATTTTACCAGTTAGATCACCTATATTTAGAACACAAAATGAACAATAAGAATAAATGATTTTATTAATTTCTTCTTTACAATAAATCAAGTACAACATATGTAGGGCTCTAGCCCTAGATGAAAACACCAATCTTCAATCTCCTAGGCTCCAACCTATATTTGCCAAGCACCGACTTGGACTTCCAAAGCTCCAACCTATATATGCCAAGCACGGACTTGGACTTCCAAGGCTCCAACCTTGTCAATTCTGAGGCACCAACCTCAAGGGCTCCGACCCTATATCTGGTACAAGCTCCAACCTGGTCTCTTGAGGACTCCTATCCTCTAGGGCTCCAACCCTATCTTCCAAGGCACCAACCTTATCAATTCTGAGGCACCAACCTCAAGGGCTCCAACCCTCTGCTTCAATTCATCAAGATATATTTGGTTATACTTCACGGCTCCCAACGTCTTCTTCAACTAGCCCTGTCAATCTTCACTTAGTCTGCATTGTAGTCTCAACATTACGTCATCAATGACAACCTTTTCTTCTTAGAAGGTGTCACCACTGCTCTTCATCGTACCCAAACACTTTCTCCAAGGTCACCTCATGATGACATCAACGATGCATCATGATCTTCAATAATGCTCCAAGGTATCCTCAATTTGCTTCAAAAGGATCTTCAATTTGTATGTCTTTAATTGAAATCTTCACTGTTCAATTCTTCATAATTCTTCACTATACTTTGTGAGTGTCTCTCTTAGTGATTGACTTATGCTTGGCTTCTGCTTGACTTCACTGCATTGACTTCAACGTGTACTTGTCTTTATTACTGGACTTCATTTGATCCATCAATGCTACTGTTCAAGAGTATAGTCACAATCCTAGCCTCTTACCACAGTCCAAGGAGGGAGGTAATACAATATTCCAAGCCTTTGCACAGTCAGAATGTGGGTGACACAACAGTCTAGGTTGAAGGTGTATTCCGAACCACTGTTTAAAGAATCCAGTCACTGTTTAATCAGCCACTGTTTAAAGAATCCAGTCACTGTACCTTGAAGCTGCCTATTTGGAGTCAAACCTTGAAGTTGTTATTGAAGAATAAGTGCAGAACTTGGACAACTTATTGAACGTCTTGGAGCTGTTTGGGAGACTATAATGCAATGTTGATGTCATCATGAGGTGACCTTGAAGAGAAGTGTTTGGGAAACATGAAGAGCAGTGGCGACACCTTCATGATAAGATAAGGTTGTCATTGATGAAGTGATTTGGAGAAGGCATTGTTGAGAGTGAAGATATTGTCAGGGCAGATTGCAGAAAAGATTGGGAGCCTTGAAGCTCATCAACTTATCTTGACAAATTGAAGCAGTGGGTTGGAGCCCTAGAGGATAGAAGAAGACCAGGTTGGTGCCTGTACTAGAGATAGGGTTGAAGCCCTAGAGGTTGGAGCCTCAAAGTGACAAGGTTGGAGCCTTGGAAGATAGGGTTGGTGCCCTAGAGGTCGGAGCCTCGTGAAGTCCAAGTAGGTGCTTGGCAAAGTACAGGTTGGTTCCTGGAAGGATTGGAGATTGGTGTCTTCATCTAAGGTTGGAGCCCTACACTTATTGTATCTATTTTATTATAAAGAAGAATTCAATTAAAGCATTTATTCTTATTGTTCATATTGTGTTCTAAATATAAGTGATCTAACTAGTAAAAATAACAATTGGAAAGAAATACTGATTCACCCCCCTCTCAGTATTTCCAACACTACTATCTCCCATTTCTACTATGTGGGGTAATTTTCAGATCTCGCTCTCTACTCCAGTACATGTACATGTACCTCTTGTAAGTTATGTTTTTCTTATCCTACAGGGTCATAGAAAGAAATCCTCCCACAATTGGCTAGATCACGGCTCTAATAACACTGTAATATTCCTAATAGGAAATAATAGTGATAAACAAAGGAAATACACACATGCAACACACAAATCTAGAACATGCATAAACAACAGCGATTAACACCATAGATTGTGCCAAATTGAGTCATTTTATTGATTTAACTAGTGGGAGTACAAATATAAATGGAGTGAATGAACTTGGGCTTGCTACAACAAGTAAGGCAAGAACCTAGGTGAAAATAAAATGACCAAGTGCTGGAAATAGCTCTGCTCCACAAATTACGGCCAACCAGGCAAAAGTGTTGCAACTGTTGAAGAAAGAACTGTTGATTTAGCCCCCAAAACTGCCCAGAAAATTCAGCCAATTTAACCACAACCTCCTCACCCAAAACCCAGAAAAATGTTAGTTTTTGTAGCATCGGATGTGTTCTAGCCTCTAGATTTGGCAGAGAGGTTAGAATATATGTATTCTCCGATACCCAGAAAGCGTTTCTGGAAATTCCACCTAGAGACGACCTAAATAAAATAATTAATCAATTTTTAATGTTGCCTAAGTCTAAACTTAGGAAATATGATTAATTAAAAGGTATTAATTAAGTCAAGTGCGAATCTTCTAGAAAATGGTATGGATCGTGTTCTAGTTAATCTTAGCCATCGATTAAGTTATAATCATGGTCGTTGATGCCTCAACGAGAGATTATAAGAAGAAACTCGATGGGGCTTGGAGAACACACTTGCGGAGTTTGATTTTTTTGGCAAATCGATTTCCATAGTAGCAGCGTTGAGTTGTCGGAGAGAGAGCTAGTGTGCTCGAAGCAGTGAGAGAGGGGCAGGGATAGTAAGGTCGGAGGAAGCATTTCCAATTCCGGTGAGTGCATTGCAGAGAGGCTGTGAGCGCCATAGAGAGGCGACGCAGAGCCACGCAAAGGCAGAGTAGTGCTTCAGAGGAGATTCTGTATTTTGTTGGGGAGAAGCAGTGATTCAGAGCCGAAATTGGAGAGAGAGTCTAGAGGCCAAGAGGATCTATTTCCCAGATAGCAACTGGCAAGATAGCGAGAGAAGTAGTTCTGAGTTGTGGGGACGCAGTACTATGTAGGATGATGCAGTAACTATGCAAAGGAAGCACGGAGCAAATCAAATCGAGCTAAGGTCAATGTCGGATCGCCTGTGGGAGTGGGAGTGAGATTTTTCTCACTAGATTTACTGTCAGTGATTTCTCTATATGGATTGCTAGATTTAAGCATCCATAGTTTTATACTCAGATTTACTACTGCATAATAATCAAACCCTCAGCTGCTGCACCAATTTTCCCGAGTTGGGTTTTTCCGGGGACTTAGTCCAAAAACAACTGTGTATTTGTGTGTGTGTGCATCTATCTTTTCAGCGTTATTTTCCTTCCACAGTATTTTATTTTTGAAGGCTTCAGTGTATTAGTTTCGATATTTACCGTAGCACATAAAAAATAATTTGCTAAATTTATTTAACAAATAGAAGAAACTATATCAATTGTTGCAGTAGGATTCCGGGAAACAGAATTTTCATATGGTATCAAAGCGCAGATAGAAGCAGGAAGAGCTCAGTTGCAGATAGGAAGAGGGAGATTCGAAGCACTACATAAGCAACTGCTCGAAACCGCAGAGGTTGCACAGTCGATTTGGCCAGGAGGGTAACTTTTGAGGAAAAATTTATGTCTCTGAGAGAGTGAACAAAGAATAAATTTTCCAGATCGAAGATTGTCAAAGGCAGAGGGAGAAACAATATTTTCCTTGCAGTGCAGATATTCAGTTGGGACGCAGTTATTTTGCAGCAGTTTGCTAGAGAAAAATAGCGCAAGGAGGAAGGAAGAGCACACACTGAGAAAAAAGTTTCCTCGGGCAATTTCTAGATTCAGAAATTCGATTTCCCTTGCAAATCATCAGTCATTGTGAGCAGAGTTACTCACTCCAATAGGGAGTGTGTAGAGCCTAGTAGCAGCTGAGCAGAAGGGAAGAGGAGATTTTTGACATTTTTTATTAGATGGCCACAGATGGGCAAAATCCATGGAAGAGCAGCAGATTAGATCTAGTTGCTGCAAATTTCTCACACGAATCAATATCCTTGCTACGGGAGCCCAACAGAATTAGTAGCAGAGGGATCATAGTGTCAACAGGTGCAGTCCTTCATTTTGATGACAGTTGCATAGCTAGTTACAGTCAGTACCCAAGAGACAATTGAAAAACTAGTTGTAGTAACACGGGCAGTGTCAATTGCCCAGTTGTAGAATGTAGGTGCAGTTCCAACCAGAAGAGTCCCAGTGAAAAACTACACAGTCCAGTTTCCAGCACAAGAGGGTAGTGCAAGTTGCCAGGAGGGAGAAGAGAGATTTCCCATTGGGAGATCGAGACTCAGAGGAAGTCTAGTTTCAGAGGGGGCAGCATTATGGAAGCTAGTACTTCTGGATATGGGGAGATCTGACTCATTATTGTAGTAGTTGCAGCAACAATGTGGAAGCATCAACAGAGCAGTAGCATCCGTAGTATGAATGGATCATATTTCGTCGATATACCTCCAGGAGTGAGGTGGGGTGATTTGGTTTTGTAGCCCCAGAGTGCCACAGGATGGGCAGGATCCTTGAGGAGTCCACCTGTTGGATCAATACCTTGCTATGAGAGCCCATAGCACGTAGTAGCAGGATGGAGCAGTAGTAGTTGGTGCAGTCAGGTGCCAGAGTGACAGATGCAGTGGCTAGTAGCGGTCAAAGACTCAGCAGCATAGTATAGAGTTGGTAGCAGTGTAGTTGGCACAGTGCATTGTCAGCAACATCGCAGAGGCTTCAGTGACAACACAAAGACTAGCAGCAGTCAGGACTCGGGTGACAGATGCATCACACTGACCACAATTGGTTCAGTGTTTTGGGCAGTTCTCAATTGTAGATGTTGCAGTTGCAGCAACAGCAGATGGGAGGGAGTTGCATATGTTGCAGTAGTAGCAGCAACAGAGTTGCAGTGTAGATGTAGTAGTTTGCATCAGTTCAACGGGGTTAGCAGCAACAAAGATGTAGCGCATATCAAAGTTCCGCAGTAGTTGGTGGGCAACAGTAGCCAGACATCAGCAGTGCAGCAAGAGATGGTCCAAAGGCAGTTTATTGTAGCAGCAGTTGCAGTTGCAGTACTAGAACAATTTCCTTGCTAAGAGGGAGTGTTAGTTTTTGTAGCATCGGATGTGTTCTAGCCTCGAGATTTGGCAGAGAGGTTAGAATACATGTATTCTCCAATACCCAGAAATCATTTATGAAAATTTGACCTAGAGACGAATTAATTAAAATAATTAATCAGTTTTTAATATGTCCTAAGTCTAAACTTAGGAGATATGATTAAATAAAAAGTATTAATTAAGTCAGGTGTGAATCTTCTACAAAAAGGCATGGATCGCGTTCTAGTTAATCTTAGCCATCGATTAAGTTTTAATCATGGTCGTTGATGTCTCAACGAGAGATTATAAGAAGAAACTTGATGGGGCTTGGAGAACACACTTGCAGAGTTTGATTTCACTGGCAGATCAATTTCCATAGTAGCAGCGCTGAGTTGCTGGAGAGAGAGCAAGTGATCTCGAAGCAGTGAGAGAGGGGCAAGGATAGTAAGGTCGGAGGAAGCATTTCAAGTTCCGGTGAGTGCATTGCAGAGAGGCAGTGAGTTCCACAGAGAGGTAGCGCAGAGCCACACAGAGGAAGCATAGTGCTTCAGAGGAGATTATGTAGTTTGTTGGGGAGAAGCAGTGATTCAGTGCCAGAAGCCGGAGAGAGAGTCTGGAGGCCAGGAGGATCCGTTTCCCAGACAACAGCTACCAAGATAGCGAGAGGAGAAGCAGTGATGAGTTGTATGGACATAGTACTGCGTAGGCTGGCACAGTGACTGTGCAGAGGTAGCAAGGAGCAACTCAAATCGAGCTATGGTCAGTGTCAGATCGCCTGTGGGAGTGACATTTTTCTCACTAGACTTACTGCTAGTCATTTCTCTATATGGATTGCTAGATTTAAGCATCCATAGCTTTGCACTCAGATTTACTACTGCATAATAATCAAACCCTCAGTTGTTGCACCGATTTTCCCGAGTTGGGTTTTTTCGGGGACAGTCCAAAAACAACTGTGTATTTGTGTGTGTGTGTGTGCATCTATCTTTCCAGCGTTATTTTCCTTTCGCAGTATTTTATTTAAGGAAAATGTGTACAATGTATGAAAATTCCAAGTCCTAGATCTGGAATCCTACTACAGCAAACTGAACTACTTCTCCTACTTGTGAATTAGATTTAACAAGTTATTTTGCATATTGCTTCTGGAAACCTTGAAGCAGATACTGAAGCAACCTTCACTTACTTAAATTATATGTGAGAACAGTAAACTCAACAAGAAAAATAGCAGAAACAGGACACCGTTATTTTTGGAAAAACGTCCCCGGAACAACCCAATGTGGGAAAACTAGTGCAGCAAATTTGAGGGTTTTATTATTACGCTGCAGTAATATCTGAATAAATCTCTAATTCTCTCATCGGACAAACCAGTTACAGAGAATATGACTAACAAAAAGATTAGTGAGGTTACCTCACTCTATCACTGGCAATCCTGGCTGATCCGACAACTGAATGATGTGCCCCTAGCAATCTCTGCGCAATCCCAGCCTCAACCATTTTGGGCACTGCATCACTTAGCTGGTGAATCGATCTGCTCGACAAAAATTCCAATCTCTGCCTCCCGATCTCTCACCCCAACTTTCGACTTATGAAATCAATCTTTTAGCAAACCCTTGGGTTTCCTTTGGCCCTCTACGTAGCCCTGCATGGCTCTGCGCCACCCTCTTTGGCTCTACGCAACAGCTGCTGGATCTCTCTCTGCCCTTCTCTGTTGATGATTCTCCAGCTAAGCAAGATTGCTCTTCGGATACTGTCTTTTCCCCTCACTGCAATGAAGAATCACTTAGATCTGGTTTCCGTCTTGAGCACTGCTCACTTCAAGAAATTTGATCACTAGATCCTCTCGGTGTGTCTTACAAATGAACCCTAAATCCTTCCTTTATCATCTTCTAGTTGAGACTTCAACGGTCGAGATTAGATCTCCAATCAACGGCTAAGATTACATTTAGACTTGATCTACTTTTTCTAAAAGTTTCACCCACAGTTTAAATTAATACCCATTAATTATTTTAATTTCCTAATTTAGACTTAGGGTCCTCTAATTTATCAAATAAAACTATTTCTGGGTGGAATTTCCCAAAACAATTTTTGGGTTATCTGTAATGCATGGGTCTAAGCCTCTCCACAAAGTTTGAGACTTAGAGCACATCTAATGCTACCACAAATCAACACTCCCTATTAGCAAGGAATGTGCTCTCACAAATATGCCCTGCTGCACACTACTCTTATTCTGAAGCGTCTCCCTCTGTGGTACTGATATCTAACATGCTACCCATCAATCACTGCGATGTTGCTGCAATTGTACTGTTGTTGACCTTGCCACAATCAACACTGCATTCGTACTACAACTCCCTCTCAAATGTTGCATTTGTGGCTAGCACTGCCATCGCTAACACTACACTGCAACTCAATTGTTGAGAGAAGCAACTAAAAATCACCCATGATCTGAACAAGTGTTCAGGATGCATCTCGATGCTAAAACCCTGACTGTTGCTAGACCCACGCTGTCCCTCTGGAACACGAAGTTGTTGCTGCTCTACAATGCGTCCCTCTGCGTTGTTGCAACTCTACTCTGCACTGCTCAGATTTAGTGTTGCTAACCACTGCATCTATCATTTCTACACTCATCTGCACCGACTAAAAACCCCTCCAGCCTGCTATTGCTAATCTTGGGCACCCATATAAAGGTTATGATCCAAGAGATGGACTCCTTATGAAAATTCCTAGATCTGAAACAATCTAAGGAATTCTACTGCAACCAACTAGATTACTTCTTCTATTATGTAATTTGCTTTACACAATTATTTCTGAATCATACATGAAATACTGAAGGAATCACTGAAGCAACCTACACTATAATACTCATGATTTTGAAACAAGGAAACTGAACAAGGAAATCTATCACACATATGACACCTTTATTTTGATCTAAGTCCCCAGAAAAACCCAATGCGGGAAAACCGGTGTAGTAGATCTGAGGGTTTTATTGTAAAGTAGTAGCAATGTTTGAATACAGCTTTGAATACCCCTAGGGTAATTCAGTTATAGACAAATATATTGGCAGAAGAATTTGTGAGGATTTACCTCACTCAATCACTGAGTTCTTGGTCGATCTGGATGAAGAAAACCCTGCCCTGGGGAGGCACTGCGCAACCTCTGCATAGTCCCAGCACTAGACCTTCCAACCTCTACATCACCCCCTTCCTGGCTCAGCATTCAGCCCCAACCAAGTCGTTTTGCCTCTGTGGACCCTGAGGAACAACCTCCCGGTGTAACTTTCTGGATCCCGGCCTCTAAAACTGATCTACAAGCAAACTCCTGGAAACCCTCCTTTGCCTCTATGTTGCTTCTGTGTGAGCCCTAAGCAGTCACTGCGTCAACCCTCCTTCCTTCAGCACTGGCTTGGTTAGATCACCTCAAGCCAGATCACCTCTATCTCTCTCTCACTGATGCTCCACCAGCGGAGAAAATTTCTTCCTCTTCGGATGCTATCTCTGCCCCTCACTGCTCAGATCTCTAGCTCGAATTTCTTAGCAAACCCCAACTCAGAAATTTTGAACTCTAGATCAATTCAGTGTATCTTTCCAAATGGCCCTCAAACCTTCCTTTATAGTCTTCTCGTTGAGACATCAACGACTAAGATTAGATCTCTAATCAACTGCTAAGATTATAACATGATTTTATCTCTGCCTTTTCTAGATTATTCTCACCATGTTTTATTAATGTCCTTTAATTATTTAATTTCCCTAATTTAGACTTAAGGTCTCCATTAAAATAATTAATTATTTTAATATGTTAAACACACGCATGGTGAATGAGCAGGTAAACACACAAAAAAAAAGATAAGCGTAGATATTTCATTATTCACCATAGATGTACATTTATATTATATTTGTGTGACCCTTGGATTCCCATTCCAAGTGGTCTCTTGGACTCCATTTGTCCATTCGCCTTCCACACCTACCCATAGAGGATTAGGTGTTCAACATTCCCCCCCTTAATCCGAAGGGGTATGTATGAGTCCAAGAAGAGAGTTGTAATACAAATCTGCAAAGTATGCATGGCAGCACTTAGGCTGAATCACCTCTCTGAAATGTTGGCATAAAGAGGTGGTTTAAGGATGACCACCAACACTAGAATGCAACGCTTATTGCAGTTCGCGGAACTCTTCCAAATCTGGAAAGATGATGCAGGAGCATCGGAATTAGCCAACAATGTGGAGATTTGTCCACATGTTGTGGCTAAACACAGTGAAATTTATTGACTGTTTGGTTGAATTCGGTTTTACTAAGGAGGATAGACTTCTCAAATAGTTTGTTATTGAAATAAGTGTGAAATTGTCTTATTTTAGATTAGTGATAAGATTTGTTTGTATAGATGTGGTTGAGAAGCTATGAAATAGCAGATTTCTATTTGATCTATAAAAAATAGGAGATTGTTGTTAGTGGATAATAAATAGAGAAAATTGTAATGAACGAATAGAGTGGGAGAGGTAGTTTCGAGAGCCCAGATTGGTAGGAGGACTGTGTTTAAAAAAAAAAAAACAGAGATCATTCTTGGTATGACCAGGCAAAGGTGAGACTCTGTTTCGTTTTCTTTTTGAATATTATAAATGCAGTTGTGGTTTGTGCATAGTCGAATGACAAATTTTGGAGGCTTGAACCTTATTGGTCTGTGTAATAGATTGAAATAATTGCGGTTCTGTGTGGTGTTAATTTAATTTGTATGAAGTTCTGTGTAAATGTAAATTGGTTATTAGATGAGATTGTGCGCGGAAAGTCTTTAATACAAATTATTGGCTTGATAAAAAAGGCATGTAATAGAATCTATGAAGCGGATCTGGAATAATATAAGGGTTGATTGTATGTGTTATCAGTCCATGAACATCGCATATCATATCATATCATATATCAATGAACGAATGCGAAGTTTTATACACTGGTTTGGAATTGCATCCAGTCCGGAATCTCGCATCGGAACAATTGTAAAACGACATAAATGATAGCACAGTGTTGGTTGCGATAGCGAATTGAATTGAATCATATCGCATCGGCGCTGTGGTAAATTGTCAATAGTTTTGGCATTAAAGAATATGGCGACTTGTGACTTCCGATAGTATCGCATCGGAGTTATAGAAGTGGTCAATACTTGTAGTGAATACCAATAGCGACTCGAAACTGCCGATTGATATTATATCGGTGCAGATTGAAGTTGGAGCGCATTAGAGATGCGAAAGTGTAGTGACATCGCGTCGGAGCGGGTGGATGTCAACTTGGTAACATATTGAAATCTCCGATTTGCGAAGTGATTTAATTGTCAGATCAATCGGATCTGGGGAAGCGGAAATATATATAATCTGTTGGTAAACAGTGTTCAACACTGTTTTGAAAGCATTATAAAAGGATATATCGGATCTGCGTTTTTCAATTATAAAGAGAACAGAAATCTCTTTAAATTATTAAGAGTTTCGATTCTGAGATCGAAAAAAAAACTTTTATTGGTATTATATTGCTTATCGGAGATCCATTGGGAGCGTTCTTGTAACTCCACTGCTACTGCTGCGTCAATTTTGGTATCCAAGCCGAAGAAAGGAGTATTTGCAGCGAAGATGCCACCGAGAAGGGGAATTGGTCGAGGGAGACCAGAACCAAATGCAGTTCTGTTGGAAGAAGTGCGGAACTTGCGTGCACGAATGGAGACAATGGAGACAGCGCAGAGAAGAGCGCCTGATGATGGAGCTGAAAGTTCTTCAGAAGAATCTGATGCAGATGTGGAAGCAGAAGAAGAGAATGAAAACGTCAAATTTATCAAGATGTTGGCAAAGGTTGGAAGCAAACCCAAAATGGAGATTCCTATGTATGAAGGGAGTCTGAATGCCGAGGAGCTTATGGATTGGATCAGATCCATAGATCGGTACTTTGATTATGAAGAGGTTGAGGAGAATAAGAATGTAAAGTTCGCAGTCACTAGATTAAAAGGTCATGCAGCCATCTGGTGGGACGAGGTACAGACATCAAGAACGAGGAAAGGGAAATCTAAGATTAAGCAGTGGGATAAAATGGTAAGTAAATTGAAAGCCAAGTTTTTGCCTAAAGACTATCATTTGAATCTTTTTAAACAAATGCAAAATCTGAAGCAGAAAGGAATGTCTGTTAAGAAGTACACAGAAGAATTTTATAGATTGAGTATCAGAACAGGGCATGTAGAAGATGACTTGGAGAAAATAGCTAGATATGTTAATGGGCTAAGGTATGAAATACAAGATGAGATTAGCCTGTTAAGTCTGAAAACTGTTGAGGAGGCCTATCAAGCAAGTTTGAAAGCAGAGGAGAAAATACTGAGGAGACAGAGTCAAAGGAACAGAGGGAAAAGCTCAGCAAGAGGTAGAGGAGCTGTCAGATCCAGAGGAACACAACATCAGCATGAAGCAGGAAGTTCAAGTGGCAAATCACCACAGATAGGTGAATCTAGTAGAGGAATATTCGCGCCTAGAGGAAGAGGGAAAGGAAGAGATGTTAGATGTTATGCTTGTGGAGAATGGGGACACATGTCGAGGGATTGTCCTCATAACAAAACAGCAAGCCAGAGGGGTGCAAATGTGGCTGAGGCAGAGCCAAAACCACCTCAACTTGTGGAGAAAGAGGAAACACCTGAAGAAGGTGAATCATTGCTGCTCAGAAGAACTTTGCTTAGATCAGAAAAAGAGACTGGAGAACCTGCGCAAAGGAAGAATTTGTTCAGAACTACATGCAAATCAAAGGGTAAGTGTTGTAAGGTTATAATTGATAGCGGAAGTACTGACAATCTTGTGTCCACAGAGATGGTGGAAAAGCTTGG
Source organism: Pinus albicaulis (assembly GCA_034641835.2). NCBI lineage: Eukaryota > Viridiplantae > Streptophyta > Pinopsida > Pinales > Pinaceae > Pinus > Pinus albicaulis. The sequence goes on from CM076577.1 coordinate 8,911,041, forward strand.
GTTAACAAGGACAGCGCATCCTGCACCTTACAAAGTATCTTGGCTTCAGAAGGGTCATCAAGTTATCGTGACAGAGCAGTGTAATGTGGAAATGCAGATCGGCACATACAAAGACGTGATCTTATGTGACATAATGCCCATGGATGTATGCCATGTGTTATTGGGGAGACCATGGCAATTTGACCGGAAGGCGATTCATGACGGGAGAAGGAATACATACACCATAGAGAAGGACGGAATTAAACATACGTTGCTGCCAGTGAAGAATGATGTTGACAAAGAACTGCCTGAGAATAATATTATGTTGATAAGTGGCAAAGAACTGCTACAGGAGGTCGACAAAAGCGAGGAGCTGCATTTCGCTATCGTGGGGAGGCCAAAGGTAATCTTAACCTCCACAAATTTAAATGATTTGCCTGAAGAAATTCAAGCTGTCTTAAATAATTACATGGATATCATTGTGGATGAATTACCAAATGAATTACCACTGATGAGAAGTGTGAGTCACCATATCGATTTAATACCAGGAGCAAGTCTACCTAATAAAGCTGTGTATAGACTAACTCCCCAGGAAAATGCAGAGATTGCAAGGCAAGTGCAGGAGCTGATGAACAAGGGGCTGATTCGAGAAAGTCTGAGCCCGTGTGTTGTGCCAACGGTACTTAGTCCGAAGAAGGGAGGAGAATGGCGCATGTGCACCGATTCCAGAGCTATCAACAAGATAACAGTCAGGTACAGATTTCCTTTGCCCAGAATGGATGATTTAATGGATTGTTTAAGTGGATACAGGTACTTTACAAAGATAGATTTGAAGAGCGGGTATCATCAGATCAGAATTCGAGAAGGCGATGAATGGAAAACGACTTTCAAAACAAATAGTGGACTGTATGAGTGGTTAGTGATGCCTTTTGGGCTCACTAATGCGCCCAGCACATTCACGAGACTAATGAACTAGGTCTTGAAAGAATATACAGGTAAATTTGTTGTTGTTTACCTTGATGATATTCTGATTTTTAGAAAAATTAAAGAGGAGCATTTGGAACACCTGAAGTTAGTCTTGAAAACTCTACAGAAAGAAAAACTACTAATCAATTTGAAGAAATGTAGTTTCATGAAAGAGGAGATGGTATACTTGGGATTTGTGATTTCCAAAGAAGGTTTGAAAATGGATTCGGAGAAGGTACAAGCAATCAGGAACTGGCCTACTCCCAAGAGTGTATTTGAGGTAAGAAGTTTTCATGGACTTGCTAGTTTCTACCGAAAATTTATAAAGGGGTTTAGTCAAATTTGTGCACCAATCCTTGAGACCATCAGGGAGGTCAATCAGCCATTTCGATGGACGGAGGCAGCTGATAAGAGTTTTAATCTGCTGAAAAAGAAGATAACAGAAAAGCCAATTCTAGCATTGCCAAATTTCGAGAAAGTCTTTCAAGTGGAAACCGATGCAAGTGGAGAAGCAGTTGGTGCGGTGCTAAGCCAAGAGCAAAGGCCGATAGCATATTTCAGCGAGAAGTTAAATGATGTGAAGAAGAAATATTCTTCCTATGACAAAGAATTTTACGCTATTGTGCAGGCATTGAAAAAGTGGAGGCATTACTTGCTGCCAAAGGAATTCATCTTATATTCAGACAATCATGCTTTGCAGTTTATTAATAATCAGCCAAAGCTAAATCAGAAGAATGCCAAATGGGTGGAATTTCTGCAAAGTTTCACTTTTGTAATAAAGCATAAAAGTGGTAAGTCTAATAAAGTGGCAGATGCATTGAGCAGGGTAAGTTTTCTTTTGCAAGAGTTTAAAGTGGGTGTTGTAGGTTTTGATGAAATGATAGAAATGTACAAAGATGATGAAGATTTTAAAGACATCTACACAACAATTCAGAATCCGGTGAACCATAACAGAAGTCAATGGATGGACTACCTTATTCAAGGAGGGTTGTTATTTAAAAGCAACAAATTATGTATTCCTAAATGTTCCATGAGAGAGAACATAATTAAGGAAAAGCAAAGTGGAGGATTGTCTGGTCATTTTGGACAAGATAAAACCTTCACTCAGGTGAATGCTTTTTATTATTGGCCTAAAATGCAAACTGATGTTAAAATTTTTGTTGAGAAATGCAGGGTATGTTAATATGCCAAAGGAAGGAGTCAAAATACAGGTCTATATCAGCCATTTCCCATACCAGATCGACCATGGGATGCAGTAAGTATGGAATTTGTTATGGGTTTACCAAAAACTCAGAGAGGAAATGATTCTATCTATGTTGTAGTAGACAGACTTTCTAAAATGGCCCATTTTATTGCTTGTAAGAAAACTAATGATGCAACACACATAGAAAATTTATTCTTTTCAAAGATTGTAAGATTGCGTGGGTTACCTGTAAGCATTGTATCAGATCGTGATACTAAATTTTTAGGGCATTTCTGGAGGACACTTTGGAAGAAACTGGGGACTAAACTCAATTTTAGTTCAGCATACCATCCTCAGACAGATGGACAAACTGAAGTAGTGAATAGGAGCTTGGGAAATATATTAAGAAGTTTGGTACATCAAAATCCCAAACAGTGGGATTTGGCATTAGCTCAAGCTGAATTCGCTAACAATGATACACCAAACTGAAGCGCTGGAATGAGTCCATTTCAGATTGTCTTTGGAATGCATCCGAGAGGAGTATATGAGCTTAGAGACTTGGGAAAACAAGAAGCTAGAAGTGCAAGTGCTGAAGATTTTGTTGAACAAATGCAGAAGCTACAGGAAGAAGTTAAAGGTAAATTTCAGGAAAGCAGCAGAAGATACAAGCAAAGAGAAGATCTGAAAAGAAGAGAAAAAGAGTTTCAAGTGGGAGATTTAGTCATGGCATATTTGAGGAAAGAGAGATTTCCTACAAAGACTTATAACAAACTGAAACTGAAGAAGATAGGACCTTGTAAAATCAAAAGAAAATTTTTAGCCAATGCATATGAGATTGAGTTGGCGGAAGGGATCGGAATATCCTCCATTTTTAATGTTGCAGACTTATATCCATTCAGAGAAGCAGAAACTGAATTGCAGAATGAAATTACAGCTGATGAAATTCAAACTGTATATTGGGAGGAACAGGTACCAAAAGCATCCAAGAAGGAAGTGGAAGCTATCTTAGATCAAATAATGTTCAAGAAAACTCGTGGGCAGGCATATTTCCAATATCTGGTCAAGTGGAAAGAGCAACCAATGGAAGACTCCAGTTGGTTGACAGCAGCTGAATTACAGAGATATGGAATAAACCCAGAAAATCTGAAGGACAAATTTTTTCTTCCCCGGGAGTCTGATGCAGGAGCATCGGAATTAGCCAGCAATGTGGAGATTTGTCCACATGTTGAGGCTAAACACAGTGAAATTTATTGACTGTTTGGTCGAATTCGGTTTTACTAAGGAGGATAGACTTCTCAAATAGTTTGTTATTGAAATAAGTGTGAAATTGTCTTATTTTAGATTAGTGATAAGATTTGTTTGTATAGATGTGGTTGAGAAGCTATGAAATAGAAGATTTCTGTTTGATCTATAAAAAATAGGAGATTGTTGTTCGTGGATAATAAATAGAGAAAATTGTAATGAGCGAATAGAGTGGGAGAGGTAGTTTCGAGAGCCCAGATTGGTAGGAGGACTGTGTTTTAAAAAAAAAACAGAGATCATTCTTGGTATGACCAGGCAAAGGTGAGACTCTGTTTCGTTTTCTTTTTGAATATTATAAATGCAGTTGTGGTTTTTGCATAGTCGAATGACAAATTTTAGAGGCTTGAACCTTATTGGTCTGTGTAATAGATTGAAATAATTGCGGTTCTGTGTGGTGTTAATTTAATTTGTATGAAGTTCTGTGTAAATGTAAATTGGTTATTAGATGAGACTGTGCGCGGAAAGTCTTTAATACAAATTATTGGCTTGATAAAAAAGGCATGTAATAGAATCTATGAAGCGGATCTGGAATAATATAAGGGTTGATTGTATGTGTTATCAGTCCATGAACATCGCATATCATATCATATATCAATGAACGAATGCGAAGTTTTATACACTGGTTTGGAATTGCATCGGGTCCGGAATCTCGCATCGGAACAATTGTAAAACGACATAAATGATAGCACAGTGTTGGTTGCGATAGCGAATTGAATTGAATCATATCGCATCGGCGCTGTGGTAAATTGTCAATAGTTTTGGCATTAAAGAATATGGCGACTTGTGACTTCCGATAGTATCGCATCGGAGTTATAGAAGTGGTCAATACTTGTAGTGAATACCAATAGCGACTCGAAACCGCTGATTGATATTATATCGGTGCAGATTGAAGTTGGAGCACATTAGAGATGCGAAAGTGTAGTGACATCGCGTCGGAGCGGGTGGATGTCAACTTGGTAACATATTGAAATCTCTGATTTGCGAAGTGATTTAATTGTCAGATCAACTAGATCTGGGGAAGCGGAAATATATATAATCTGTTGGTAAACAATGTTCAACACTGTTTTGAAAGCATTATAAAAGGATATATCGGATCTGCGTTTTTCAATTATAAAGAGAACAGAAATCTCTTTAAATTATTAAGAGTTTCGATTCTGAGATCGAAAAAAAAACTTTTATTGGTATTATATTGCTTATCGGAGATCCATTGGGAGCGTTCTTGTAACTCCACTGCTGCTGCTGTGTCACAAGAGGTTGAGGGCTTCTGCTAGAGGAAGTGTCCCTCATATTTGAAGAGGGAGACCTTCAACCTTGAAGAAGGGAGGTCTACAACCTGTGATGGTTTAAGGATGACCACCAACACTGGAATGCTTAATGCATTTCCCGGAACAATACCAAAGCTGGCAAGAAGCTGAGGGCTTCTGCTAGAGGAAGTTCTCTGAATTCTTTGAAGAGGAAGAATATCAACCTCGCATGGATGGTTTAAGGCTATCCACCAACCAAATGAATGCTCATGGGCATCCGTGTCTCTGGCTACAACTCTGAATCTGGAATGACAAGTTGTGGCTCAGGCTCGCTTGAACTGTTGTGTCTCTGGCTACAACTCTGAATCTGGAATGAGAGATTGTGGCTCAGGCTCGCTTGATGTGGCTTAGAAGCTTGTAGATGACCACCATTTCCCCCCCTGTCAGGTACAAGATGAGATGATGGCGAAAACTCAACTGCAATTTTGTTCAATATTCTAGAACAAATTCTGACATGCACTTAAACATCTTATTGGCTGTTGATGCCCATTGCCAAGAAGCGATCCATCCAAGACGAATCTTTGTTCTTGTAGGAGGCTTGTTTCTGAAGCATCTGTGTGAAGAATGGGTGTGGCGACCACAGTGCTTGCATGGGTGAAGATTGAAACAGTGATCTTTCATATGGCCAACTCGATCACAGTGTTGGCATTTTACAATTTGTTGTTGTTGTTGTGGAAGAGGAGCAGGATCCGAAACAGCTAAAGGTGAATTGTCATGAAGAAATCCGGCACTCTGAAATTTTATGGGCTTGGAGTAGTTCGGAATATGAAAGGACAATTCCTTGTCATATCCAAGACCTGTTCTGTGCTTGTTGTGGACAAGTTTTTCCCAAGGTCTAATGATGGGCTTGGGAAGTGCAGACTGAGTTGCTGCATCTGCATGTAAATCTACTCTTGTACAAGGAACTGAATGTGAATCGACTGCGACATTATTCACTTGCTTCTTATAGGAGTCTGTTTCAATTTTCTGAACAGAAACAAGTTCAGAATGATGACTCCACTACTGTAATTCTTCTTGTTGTAGTTGAGATTCAAGCTCCAAAAAAATTATTTTCTCTTGTGTATTCTGCAAACAAGTTTTAATCTCACAAACAGTGTTCTTGTTGATTTTGACTGTATCATGATCAATAGAATATATCAGAGTTTTCAAGAGCTCTAATACATCAGTAATTCTAGCCATTTTCTCCAACGGTACAATTAATATCTTAGGCTATAAATTGCACAAAACCTGTTGGACTATAACTGCAACTTACAATTTTTAGAATGCTGCTACACAAATTTCTGCAATGAATTTAGATATACATATAAGCAGAAAGAACTATGGCATATAACATCAATCCAATTTCTCTGACTACATCATATACAATCCAGAGCTTCGAGCAATTAGGTGTGAATGTGTCAACAAAAACACACCGTTTGTTTCAATAATGCACAGACATGTCGGTATCCGTAGATTAAGTAGAGTCACCTCAAATCCTTCTCTGGTTCTAGGCAATCATTGGTCTATGTGGAAGGAAGTCTGCAAGTCAATTGTCTATGGAAATAGCACCAACATAAACAGTCTTTTTCTCGACTTGAAATATGAATATATGGTGAGCAGATAAGAGCGATTGAACAACCACCCAAATGAAAGCATCCCACTTTGAAGCTCGTGTCTTTGCTGCGGGAGACACCAATGCAATCAATGAGGAGGAAGAAAACTCTATCTTGCGCAGACAATGGTTCAGTCTCTTGTCAAAATAAATCCAATAAACATAAATAAGGTCAGTGGCCCCAACCAGCGAGGGATTGCTGCCCCACAGCGCCAATATCGATTCCCAGAGGCGATATTTGCACAACCCACCAAACAAACACGCAATCCTTTGTGAAATATGTTGGCCACCAAAAATTTCAATCTTAGAAATGATAGTCTTTGAAGTCTTGATCTTTGGAAATAAGAATTTCGGCCTGTAGGATTCTTGGTCTTTCCATGCAAACTGGAACCTCTGCTATTTAGCCACTACAGGAAACAGGGGATTGGTCTCGGGCGCTTAATATACTTTACTACTCTGAACAGTTATCCGATCCACGAAGGATTTTAATCTGACAGTGTTGTTATTCTGCAACTATATACAAACGTTGATTGCGGCTATACTGTATAGGGCAAATTATCCAGCGAAGTTATTTTGAGAGGCAGACCTTCATAGATATCGTCGATATCTTGGATGTGAGGATTGTCAACAAGAATGAAGGGGGCGTTACATTTCGCGCTGATTGTCTGCAAAGTTTCTCCTTCCCTGACGATGTATATCTCCTCGCGGGGCCAATAATGCCAGTTGATAATTGTCATGGCATTAGCATTAAAAATATTACAGTGTGCAAACAGCGCAATAATTAATGGTACAATGAAAGGCAAGAGGAGCCCGGAACCCAATCTCTGCTCCTATCGAAAAAATAATTCAGAATAGAACTACTAATCGAAAACTGCATCCATGGTCGGCCATTGAAATGATAAATAAGATTTTCCAGTGAACGATAATGAAGTGATCGCATTTTTCACCTAAGTCTGATACGCTTTCTTTGTCGGCCGATCCAGTTTTTGGAGTGGAAGTGAAGTCTGGAAGCTGGAGCGTGGTGGGAAGGTAACGTTACAAAAAAGGAGTTCTTACAGATATTAATACATGTATTTAGGGTTTCTTTCAACGGTCCCTAAAGAGTTGGGCAGAAACGTTACTGACTAAGATAGAGTGGTAACTGCACCCAACAACTAGCACCTACCAACTTTTACGAGCACCAGGACTGACAAGCAGAAATTATAGGAGTTATTGAATGTCACTTACGAGCAAAAGGAACGTTATGTCAGGCCATAGCTATATCTGTGGGAAGTTATAGCAGATACAGTTCTGACACCTCAAAGAAATAGCACTCAAGAAAATCAAATTTCTGAGTAGGACCAACTATGCTCTGATACCATGTTAAACACACGCATGGTGAATGAGCAAGTAAACACAAATAAACAGAAAGATAAGCGTGAGATATTTCATTATTCACCATAGATGTACATTTATATTACATTTGTGTGACCCTTGGATTCCCATTCCAAGTGGTCTCTTGGACTCCATCTGTCCATACGCCTTCCACACCTACCCATAGAGGATTAGGTGTTCAACATGATAAAACATTAACCGAATGCAATTTTCACAAACGGTTTCTAGATTCTTTGGAATACCCGTGTCTAAGCCTCTCCACAAAATTTGGGGCTTAGAGCACTTTTTGATGCTACAAAAATCAACACTCCCTCTTAACGAGGAAAGTGCTCTAGCAATTATTTTTGTTGCATACTGCTTTGACTCTGATGCATCCTCCACGCTGCTGAAGTCCATTGACCACTGCGTTGCTGAAGTCCATCGACCATTGCGATGTTGCTGCCATTGTACTGTTGCCCATGACACTGCCACTGCCATTGCTGCATGTTGAAATTTGGTTACCAGAGGACAGGTGGTTCCCTAAGGCTTTGATCTTTGGCCTAGGGAAAAGTGTCCAAAAAAAATTAATATTTCTCCTAAAGTGCCTTTATAAAGTTATAAAGTCAAATCTAATTTAGAAGTGACTTTAAGGGATAAAGTTACTAAGTCTAATTTTAAAGTGACTTTAATAAAGTCAATGTGAAATTAGAAAGTGAAAAGTGACTTTGGAAATAAATGACTAAGTGGGTCTTTATTAAAGTGGGGTGAATTAAAAAATAGAAAGTGAGATTTAAATGAGCATTTAATTTCAACCCTAGATCTAAAGCTATCTCAGCGATTAGATTTAGGGATTCCCCAAAATTCACTTAGGGTTAGGTTAAAGGAGGAAAAGGAGAAAAAAGGTTATTCATTCTTTCATGAGCAGATTGAGAGAAGGAGAAGAAGAGAGCAAAGGAGATTTCTGAGCAGTGAGGAGAAGGAGAACAGAACCTTGGCACGCATACCGATGCAACACTTCAACAAATCCGTATAGCAAGGAGAGGCACACAGTTCAAGGTAGTTTGGGCACGAGTTTCAAGGCAAAACCATACAGCAGCTTGGGCATGTATTCCAAGGAGGCTGTACAGCAGTTTTGGCATAGATTTCAAGGAGCAGTTTGCTGGTTTTTGAGGCACGATTTTCAAGACAATCCATACAGTGAGTTGTTGTCCTTATGCATGGAAACCGAGGCACAAAACCGTACAGCAGTAATTGTTGTTTCTCTGCACGCAATTTGAGGAATCCGTATAGCAGCAATTATTGTTGTTTGCACACTTTTCAAGGAGGCCATACAGCAGCATTTAATGCTGTAATTTCTGGGCACAAAATTCAAGGAGGTCGTACAACATTTATTGTTGTTTCTGTTTTGTTATTTGCACATTTTCCGAGGCAGTGGTTAAGCACGGAAAACGAGATAAGTTGTATTTGTTACTTGCTGAAATTTTTCTGAGTATTTCTCTCTCACTGTAGAAGCTATTTATCAGAAAAAAGAAGAGCTTTCGAACTGGTTTTCCCCAAGAGTTGTAGGGGGTTTTTCCAACGTCAAGTTGACCAAAAATCAACGTGTCAAATTTCTATGTGTGGCTAATTTGTGAGAGAGAAGTTCTAGCATTCGAAACAGGTTGAGTTCTTAAATTCGAGCCAAAGTCCAAATTCCTATCTAAGTTGGCTCCTAAAAGACATACTAGGTCAAATCCAGACCCAAATCCCTCGCCAATTGTAAATGACCCTGAGAGTCTTTTAAGGAAGCAGAAAAACAAATCTCGGAAAGTTGGAAGAGCTATTCCTCCACTTGTCAAATCAAATTCCTTGCCTATGAGTTTGCTTCAGAAGATTTGTCCTATGATTTAGAATTTGAAACATCTTTGTTCAGGTCTAAGTCTAAAACCTTTCTTTCGGAAACTATCTTTGATCCTATTGATTTTGAGACCTTTGTACCATTTTCTGAGTCTTCTTATTCCGAAGTTGATAGTGAAGTCTGGTCTAATTTCTACAAACTTAAAGGCCTGGTGGATAAATTTCAAGAAACTTCAAAAAAAACTTATTTCCAATATAAACAGCAGGCTTTTGTTTCACCACCTGTCATTACACCTTCTCATACAACTACATCATCATCTCTTCCTTTCATTCCATCATTACCTCTGCAAATTTTCACTCCATCAACACCTTTACAACCCCCTTCATTAATCATGGCCAAATTCGCTCCACTGATTTTACCTCAACAACTCACTACACTACCTCAGAATTATAGTCAAAGATTGCCCCTTTTTGATGGAACATCAAAGGTCACTACTTACTAACACATTGTCAAAGTGGTTGATTTCATAGACCTTGAAGAGATTGATAATGATGAAGCCAAGATGTGCATCATAGCACAAAGTTTCTCAAGAGAGGTTAAGAAATGGTTATGTTCTCTCAAAGCTGGTTCAGTAGCTACTTCGCAGCAGCTGATTGACTTGTTCATGAAAAAATGAGAGGAGAAGAAGAACCCATTGCAAATTTTAGCTGAATATAATGCCTTGAAAAGGAATACCAATGAGTCTGTCCAAGACTTTACAACTAAATTCAATAAAATTTATGATTCAATTCCCGAGAATATCACCCCTCCTCCAGGCCTTTCTTTACTTCATTATCTTGATGGTTTCGATCCTGACATGGCTTATCAGCTGAGGGAAAGAAATCCATCAACTCTTGAAGAAATGCAGAGAAATACAGTGAGCGTGGAAGCTAATTTGATCATCAAGAAGTCAAAAATCAAAACAGAGAAAAGAGTCACCATCAAAGAGGAAACATCTACTTCATCCAAGGCCAAATTACACACCTTGATCAAAACCATGGAGAAGATGATGGATAAAATTTCCATCACTGATAGACAAGTTGAACCCTCCATTAGAAATCCCAATTTCAGGGGTCAAAATCAGCAACCTCAGTACAGGATCAAGCAAAGGGAACAGAGGGGTCAGAATCCACAAAGTCAGCAGCAAATTCGCACTCCATTTCAGCATAACTACACTGAAGGCCCTGATGAAGAAGATGAAAAAGAAATTTCTGGCGAGAACCATTTATTTGAGGAAAATCAGCAGCCTATTTTACTCACTGAAGAATATAATTTTTTTGGAGAAATTTATGCACCAGACGATCAGCAATATGTCTTGTCAAATGACGACATGCTATCAATACAGATGGAAGATTATCAGAGGGGATATCAAAATGCTCTTACTCAAGTACAAACGCAATATGGTTTAAGGAGTAGGAATATTCCTATAACCTCCAATCAAAAAAAACAAAATTCTCAAATAGATGCTCATCATAAAGAAACCGCCACTCCAAATCAAAGCAAAGACAAAGGACCTGTTGTTCCTAATCATGCTAAAGGCAATGAAGCTTCCACCAGCGGTCAGAAGAAGGATAAAGAAACACAAGATGGAGGACAAAAGAAAGAAAGTTCACATAAAGATCAGCATGAGAAGAAAGATGCATCATTGAAAGAGGTAGAAAAACATTCTGCTCTTTTTAGTCTTGAAAATGAAATCGCAAAGTTCAAAGTTTCCATTCCTCTAAATGAAATTGTAAAAAATGATCAGTATAAATTTCAAGTAGCTAAGTTGCTTAGGGTGGATCAGATGTCCGACATGGCTAATGTGAGTGATGATCACTCGGAACTTCTATTTGGTCTTGATGTTGATGGTGATTTAGAAGATAGTGAGGTCCCTCCATTTAATCTTAGCCTCAAAATCAATGATTTTATCCTCCATAACGTCATGCTTGATTCTAGAGCCTCTCATAACCTCATGCCCAAGGCCATTATGGACAGATTAGGCTTGGATATCACAAGATCTTACCATGATCTTTATTCATTTGATTCAGGGAGGGTGAAATGTCTTGGCTTCATTAAGGACTTAGTGGTGTCTTTAGAGCAAATCCCAGCCAAGAATGTCCTTATGGATGTTGTTGTGGCTAATATACCTCCAAGATATGGAATGTTGCTCTCCCGGTCATGGGGAGTAAAGCTTAGATGTACCTTACAGCTTGAATTTTCATATGCTACAATTCCCTTCTTTAGGCAACTCAAAAATCTATACCGGCAAAGTAAAATGAAGTACATGATCAATAGCAGAGAAAAGCCTAATAATCATCCCATACATGTTGTTCACACGGATTTAGAGTCCTTTATCTTATTCAATGAGAAATTGTAAATTTATGTAGATGTTCTATGCTTGATGCAACTTTACTTTTCACTACAGCAATCACATAAACAATCAAGTAAAATGCTAATAGAACATACCAAAGGATCTATAGAAGACAAACCAGAAACAGAAAAAGGATGTGGTGCGTTATGGCGGTCAATAGGATGCTTCAACCAGCAAAGTCTCCTTGATCATCCAACCCAGCATGTGTCACAACAGCCCTCAAAACAGCGACACGGTCAACTCAAAGTCAACCCCAGAAAAGTTAACGCTGCCCAGAAAAGTCAATGCAAAATAGCAGCAAGAAAGTCAACGCAGCTCGGTCTTCGATCAACCTTTTGACCTTGGTTCTTGTGCCAATATGTATGGCCTTCCAAAATCGAAGTCTCCACCAAAATTCAGCCTCTTTGGACCATGTGTTGACCAAAGTCAACGTTGGTCAAACTTGCATGGAAACCCTAGCTGCAGCAGTTTTCCTCTTCGTCCTTCCTTCCCACGTGTGAACCGAAACTGCCTCCAGAAGCTTGAACTAATTAGAAGAGGAGAGATGATGAGTGAGAATGAGCTGATGAGAAATGTCCTCCAACGTTGACTCTATTTATATCAATCACTGAGGTGTGTGACACATTTGCTGGGGGTGTAAAACCTTAAGGCCGACCTGCACATATTTTGAAAGTATTAAAAATAAATTCAAAATAAATGTTTTGCTCATCGAATCAAGATGATCTTTAGATCAATCTTGCACCTCTTCGAAAGAGGAACCTAATAAAAATATTGGTGTCTTCATCTGAGCATCACAACATGGAGTTTGGACCTAGTTGTCTGATTTTAACACTCCCTCTCAACTAGGGAGAACTCCATCCACCTGTGCAATCAAACATCGTGCGTCATCGTGCTGTAACTTGCTTTGCTGGCCTATTTATCTCAGAACAGAAGTGGGTCAGTCACAAAGACATCATTCAGCCCAGAGGTCCTAAACCTCTATCAGACTCATAAAGAGTCTCATGAGTCATACCAACCCGAAGTTGGTTTACCTGACCCGAAGTCAGTTGGAGGTCCGAAACCTCACTATACTTGATCCCAGATCAAGTAGTTGGATCGTGCCATCCTAGATAGAGAGTACGGCAATCTCTGATGCGTCCATCAGTCTTTGCTACTAGTCTCTAGTTTTTCCCACCTCATTGGCCAAATGAGAGGTACTTCCCATGAGCCTTGAACTCAATGGGTAGGATGCATACGGGGCACAGATAATGAGAGGTGAACCAACTCAATAATCACAACGGTGGGGCAGAAGCACCACAAGGTTCGGCAAGCCTAGCCCCGTGAGTGCTTATAGCTCCGAGAAGCTATCCCCAAAGCCCCCCAGAGCTCCCAGAGCTCATCGTCCAACGAGACCCACATCATAGGGTCGTTCCATGATACCAAGATTCTCACGGAAGGTTAGGAACTTGACCTTCCCCAGGGGCTTAGTGAGAATATCCGCGACCTGCTCATCAGTTCCTATATGATCGAGCCTTACGGCGCCTCGCTGTACCATATCCCGGATAAAGTGGTACCTGATATTAATATGCTTGGATCGGTCGTGGAACACAGGATTCTCAGTCATACGAATCCCACTCTGATTATCACAGAGTATCACAGTGGTATCTAGCACATGTCCAAACAGCTCACTAAAGAGCTTCCGCAACCAAACTGCTTCACAACAGGCCATACTAGCAGCAATGTATTCGGCCTCTGCGGTGCTCAAAGCCACCGACTTCTGCTTCCTACTCATCCATGAGATCGAAGCAGAACCAAGATTGAAGCAGCATCCCGATGTGCTCTTATGATCCACCACACTGCCAGCCCAATCGGCATCAGTATATCCAAGGAGTGTCACGCTCCCGGCAGTGTATCTCAGCCCATGGTTTATCGTGCCCCGAAGGTATCTCAGAAGATTCCTGGCACCAACCCAGTGAAAGTGATGAGGCTCAACCATCTATTGACTCAAAGTGTTCACTGCAAAACATATATCTGGACAGGTGTTCACTAAGAACATCAGGGCCCCTACGAGTTGACGATACTCAGTAGGATTAGACAATACGGGCCCAGCAGCGTTGCCACTCAACTTCTTGAAGTTGAGCTCCATTGGTGTCGACACGGACTTGCAGTCCACCATACCAAATCTTTCTAGAAGCTTCACAATGTATTTTCCTTGAGAAAGGGAAATCTCGCCAAGTCTCTGCTAGACCTCTAGGCCTAGGAAATAATGCATCAGTCCTAGGTCCTTCATCTTGAACTCAACAGGGAGCTCCCTCTTGCATTGATGAATGAGAGGGTCAGCACCTGTCAGGAAGAGGTCATCCACATATAGCACCAGAATGAGAGGCTTCCTTTTGACAACCTTGAAGTAAAGGTTCGGTTCAACATTACTTCGAGTGAAGCCCAACTTCATCAAGTAGCTATCTATCCTCTCGTACCAAGCTCTGGGTGCTTGCTTCAGCCCATAGAGTGCTTTCTTCAACCTGCAGAGATGGGTGTCCCGATCTTGGACTTCGAACCCCAGAGGTTGCTCCACATATACCTCTTCCTTTATCGCACCATGCAGAAATGCAGTCTTCACATCCATTTGATGAAGACTCCATCCTTGCGTAGCAGCAAGGGCTATAATAGATTGAATGGTGGTGTATCGGGCCACAGGTGCAAATATGTCATCATAATCTATGCCTTCCTTTTGAGAGAAGCCATGGGCAACGAATCTTGCCTTGAACTTTTCAGCACTTCCATCAGATCCATGCTTGATCTTGTAGAGCCATTTCGAGGTGACAACTGCTTTGTCCTATGGTCTTGGAACCACATCCTAGACATCATTCTTCATAATGGACTCATACTCTTCGTGCATAGCATCCTTCCAGACTTGATGCTTTACGACTTCCTCAAAGGATCCAGGCTCAGATTGTACAATAGTACTCATGGCTGCTAGATACCCTTGGTATCTACTCGGCTTCTTGCTTTCACAGAATGTCCCCCTTGGGGCCGCATGTCCCTCAGCATCCTCGAGAGTGTCCCTGAGCCATGATGGTCTCTTTCCCAGTGAAGGAGGTGGATCAATCGGGTCCATTGGTCCTTCAACATCAGGCATCATTTCATCCTTCGGTTCTTCTTGATTTCCAGACCTTGCTTCATGATCTTCCTCAGATCTCGAAAGATTGACTACTTTCCTCAGGGAAGCATCTTCGTCAAAGGTGACATCGTAGCGTATCTCCACTTCCCTTTGACCAGGCACATAGACTCTATAGGCCTTCAAAGTTTCACTATAGCCCACAAACATTCCTTTCTTCCCAGAAGCATTTGACTTGCTCCTCTTTTCTTTCGACACATGAAAGTAAACAGGACATCCAAAAACTCTAAAATGTGAAACGTCAGGTTTCTTACCAAAGAAAACCTCTTTGGGAGTTTTGGAGTCTAGAGCGGAATGCAGGCATCGGTTTTGTATGTACACAGCAGTGTTCGCAGCTTCTCCCCACAGAAACTTCGGTAGACCTTGGTCACATAGCATGGCACGGGCAGCTTCCACAATGGTCCTGTTCTTTCGTTCAGCAACACCATTTTGCTCAGGAGTATAGACAGTTGTGGTCTCCCTCTTGATGCCAGCTTCTCTGCAAAAGTCCTCGAACTCATTTGTCTCATATTCAGTGCCATTATCAGTTCTCAAAATCTTGATCTTCTTCCCTGTCATATTTTCCACCAAGGCTTTGAAGGTATGGAACCACATGAAAGCCTCACCCTTCTTTAAGAAGTATATCTAGGTTTTGCGAAAGAAGTCATCTATGAACGTCATATAATATGAACATCCTCCCAAGGATGTCACGGGCAGCATACCAGATAGATCAGAATGGATCAATTGCAAGACATCATATGTCTTTGTGACACTTGAGGGGAAAGGTACCCTTGTATGCTTTCCTTCGGCACAACCCTTACATACGCCTTCATGATTATTTGAAAACTCGGGCATCCCTGTCACCACCTTCCTTGCTTCGGGAAGGGCTTTATAGTGAAGGTGTCCAAACCTTCGGTGCCATAGTTCAGTCTGTCAGACAGTATCACATGTCATTGCTCCCAGTGGACTTCCTCCAACCTGGTAGAGTGTATCAACTCTAAACCCAATTGTGTAATATTCCCAAATTAGCAATAGCTAATTGGAATATTAATCGGGACCAATTTTGCCGCCATTAGTCAATTTCAAATAACAATGAGCGGGTCGCGGTCTCACCCGAGCGCGCGGAGGCAAGCACGTGGGCTGCGTTGGCAGCGTGGGGCCGAGAAGGGCTGCGCGGGAAAGGAGTCGATGGTTCGAGAGGAAGGCCGCATACAAAAGGGAGAGAGCTTCCTTGTTTTGGATTATTATTGATGTTTATGAAATTAAAACTGGTCGCTAAGACTTGAGCACGCCGACTGTTTAGCAGGTCTGTAGCACTGTTTAGTGCGCCGAGTGTCTCCGAGCGGAGATCTCAACCTCAGCCTCGGGGGACTTCGAGTGCCTGCTCGGGTGAGGCAGTTCTATCATAGTTTTGCAAAAGGATTGGGTCTAGAACTTGTTGCAACTTGTTGCAAAGCTGCGTCAGGAGTGGCAGCGCCGTCTGGGTGAAAAGACCGCAGTCCATCGCGTGTGTGCACATCATTGTCACTAAGCACAGTTGTTATTATCATTTGGGAGTTTCTGGCCTGGAAGTCGGAAGCAAGAGAGCGCTCGTGCCCTGCTGAGGGCCCGGCGTAATCGGGATGCTCTCTTAGGGAATCTCCCCGTTCGGCCGCAACAGACAGCGCTAGCCGCGTTTGTATTCCCCGCCGTCAACGTTGTGACTCAGTGAATCGTTGTTCCTCCTCGTCATTCCGAGAATACCTTTCGATTTGCCTTGAGCCGCCTTTGGGTGCTATCACCGAGCGCTATTGTATTTCCTTATAATTTCCCGACATAATAAAAGAGCTCATGTTGATCTCTCGTGACTAACGTGTATCCGTTGCATAGGCCGTTTTTATTACTTTATGTGTCAAGCCAGGAGGCTCGCATCACTGGTTATTTTCCCTTGAAAACATACCACTGCTGTACCATTCCCGTGTTTTATAAATTCCCTTAAATAGGAATATTACAATGGTATCAGAGCCGAGGTCTCGTGGTCGAGACCTGCGGAGCGTGGTGGGCTGTAATATCCCTGTTTAGGGCAGTCGTCCTGTTGAGGCTCCGGTGGGTCCTGACACGCCCCGAGGTCTGCGTAATTGGGGGACTGCGCAAGGGTCCCCGTCCCGAGATGCTCCAGTGGGCTGTTGAGCTCACCCTTAACACCTGGGCCCCTCACCCTCACTAACAGTCTGGGCTTTTGGTGTAGCGGTTGAGGCTACTTATCAGAGCATGGTTCTGGCTCAGCCTGTGGACATTATCACAATGCCTACATTCTTACCTCTAGTGCCGAGTGAGAAAGAGAGGCAGCAGGATCATTTACCCTTGGGAGATTATTTCAGAGAATGGCAGTCCAAGGGGGAAGACTTCAAAGCAGTTGTGCCCTTCAAAGATTACTGTCAGCTCAGGCAGGATGGAGTAAGGGACAGTGGTAACAGTGGAGTTTCTAGCATGTAGAGTTCAGAGTTGCAGCGTACTATTGGGAGGTCACCTCTTCCCATGCATGGGGGATCCACTAGTCCCTATGAGTTAAAGCCCAAAAAGACCGGAACGGTGAAAAGGAAGATTTCATTCTCATCCCTTTTCGGATTCAGAGGAAATTCATCCACCATAGAGGAAGTCGAGAAGATTGAAGAGAAAGAAGAGGAAGTGCCATGCACTTCCGATTCTCATCAAGAAGAGATCACATCACCTCGTGAGGAGGCTTATGATAACGCTGTCACACTCATGGAGGAGCAGCCACATGCATCGACAGTTGGGGCAGCCAACACTCTTGAGGATGGGACTCTTGCAGCTCTACAAGAAGTTCCAACTGCACATCAAGGTATAAAAGAATTTCCACAAACTATTGTTGCAATAACTTCTTTAGAAAATTGTGGAGATTCACTTTTGCAGGTCTCAAGGGGAGATCTCACTGGAGATGTGCTTCGACACACTATGGGGTGCAATGCTTTTCTTCACTTCTCACAAGAGCAGATAGAAGATGGAGGACATCTTAGGATGGATAACATCTCTCATGCTTGTTTTGGACATCCCTTGAGCCATACACATCATGATGGGAGGGTTTTGCCTACCACCTATTTTGTTCTTGATAGGGTCTCATTGATCCTTGAGAAGTTTACATTTCAAAATCCCATGAAGTGCAAAGTCAGAAATTCGATTTGGGAGGATGGTAACCCTCATGGGAGGAGTACCAGGATGAGGAAAAGAAGGAGGCATCCACAAGTGATTGAGTGGATGTGGATGATGAGCAAGGAGCTAGGGAGCTACTTGCAAATCTATGATACCGGGCAGCAAGACGCTTGGCTGCGCTGGTTACTCTTGAAAGAGTTTGGCCATCACTTGGCAAACACTCTGCCTAAGGGTAGGAGGACGGGGAGAAGATGGCTGGATACTTACATCATTGAGCAACAGAGAGTATGGATGCATGGTGTTGATATGATACTCATATCATTCATTATGTCTTCATCACATAAGTTGTATGATGGAAGTATGGGGAGGCAGCAAAATGTCTTGTTGCTTTGCTTGGGAGAGCAAGGGCAGATTTGATCTCACACTTTGTATGATGTTGCAGGAGGAAGAGATGGCACTATCTCCTTGGTCTTCGATGATGGCTTGGAAGCACTTCCAACTTGGGAGGTGTTCCACATTTGTTGTAGCATTGTTAGAGGAGTCTTTGACAAGGATCATGTCAAATAACGAAGCTTTATATTAACAGGAGCTTATTTGCATGAGCTCATAGCGTTGACACCTTGGAGCAGAGGTTTATGGATGAAGTGTGCCCGGCAGAGATATAGTGGATCTATAACCCATAGGTCCCAGGATCAATTCATATCTATTGCACTTGATAAACAAAGAGGAGGTAACGATGGAAGAGACATCTATCACTATGACATATTCTTCGTGACTTGGGTTCCCAAGCATAAGGAGGATTATCTTCTTGCAGCATATGGGTCATTCTTCTTCATAGCTTGCCAACACACTATGAAGGGCTCATGTATGGACCCATGTACCATCTTACTTCCCGCATATGGTGAGGGATTTGTTTTTACATTCATTTATTTGCACACTCTTGCCATTCCTATGCAGTGCATTGCTTCACAAGGGGGCAAGCTTGTCACATTGCTCCATGAGTGGTATTGGGCCAATCTACATGATGGAGGCAGCCATCTCTTTTGTGGCCTTGGGCGAATGTTTTATCACTACATGTATGTTCAGTTGTTGCACTATCGCATGTATCATATAAAGACATGCATGATTGACATTTTCCCTCGTATTTTCATCAAGCAGCAACTTGTAAAACTGCGTTGTACTCGTCTGCGAAGCTGTCGGTACCTTCTTGCACAACATGAAACCTTCAGCATTCTCTTCATATTATTGTTGATCATGCCTACATTTGCTGATATAGATCAGATTTGTACGGGAGGCTTGATCATGAGGGAGACACATGAGCCGGATGTGTCTGTGAGTGGGAGAAATTCTCACAATTTCTGCACTACATGTTCTAATGGGAGCATGAGAGGAGATATGGCCACCACCGCTAAATGTTTGTTCTCTTTTGAGGTAGGCCATAAGATTGATATTCATCCATTGTACAACCATAGGCAAGTACCTTATCATGTATTATTGTTGCTACATTCAGCCATTTACTATCCTTTAGTAGATGTGATGAATCATGGACATTGCTTGCCAAGTAATTTTCTGAAGTTGCAGTGGATGAGACTGCGTTGTATCCTTGTGAGAGATTGTTTGCGTCATATATCATCATGTAAAAACTTCAGCAAAACTCTCATTAGGCTAATCCATGATGACAATGTCCTATTTTTCATGGATGGAATGTTTTGGGCCAGCCTATTCTTCATTGTTGGAGGAACCTTCTCTGGAGGATTGTTCTTCACTTTGCCATGGGAGGGCAATAATTTTGCAGCCCAGGACCAACATATACTCCACACTTGTCATGAGTGGAGAGAAGGACAACACGGGGTAAGATATGATGCTTGCCCAGTTCAGATTTACAGCCCACCTTCAGTACCAAAGCTTGAGGTGGATGGCGGACCCAGTGGAGATATGGCGGAGGTAGGACAGGGGGGCATTCCTTCTGTATGCCGGGGTGAGGACTCTTTTTCATATGAGTCCATGGGATCAGTTGAGGATGCTCTTGGGGAGCAAGAGCCGTCATGCAGAGATGGTGACAGTAGACCGGAGCTGCATTCCGGTGTCCAGAGTGAGCAGTCACGGGACTCTGCGGGAGATACTCTGGATGGAGAGACACTTGTGACGATCCAGCCAGAGTTGTATTTGCTGGAGCCTAA